>PVKM010002402.1:0-65542 GCA_004027735.1 Carollia perspicillata | reverse complement strand
TAGGCATCTTGAGTGTAATATGTCCAATCCAAATATGAATTTCCCATATCCCTGTCCCAACCCACTCCTCCTGCAGGCCATCCCATCTCAGTAAATGGAAATTTCATTATCCCATTGTTTAGAGAAAAACATTACCATTCCCTTTCTCTTCCACTATATTCAATGCATTAACTAATCTTACTTGATCTATGTTCAAAATATATCTAGAATCTCCCTACTTCTCATCAACTCTACTAATCAACACTTCTGTCCGAGCCATTATAATCTCATTTGTATTATAGCACTAAACTGTTAACTAGCCTTTCTACTTTTGCACTTGCTTCAGTATTCAGTCTATTTACTATATAGCAGCTAGAATGGGTTTTTAAAAATGTAAGGTCAAGTCCTCTTGCATTTCTGACCAACACTGTCCAATAGCTTCCCAACTCACTCAAGAGTAACCACCAAAGTCCTCCTAGTGGCTGCAAAGGCCTCCCTCCTCTTAGGCTAATAACCTTGTCTCTTTCTACTTCCCCCTCATTGTTTATTTTGCTTCAGGCACATCAGCTTTGTTGCTATTCAGAGAAAAGGCAGCTTCAGGAGTTTTGTGCATAGAGTTTCTTTCAAATGAAATACTCTTCCCCACTGTCTCAAGGCCCCCCTCCTCACTTTTTTAGGTCACGACACTCCTGTGTCCTGCATCAGAAAAACAAGTATTCAGATGACTCCCTGTTTTGTCATATCATTCTTTATTTTTTATTATTAGCTACCACTTCTCCCTAGACTGCAAACTCCATGAAAGCAGGAAGCTTGTCCTGTTCTTTGATGTATCCTTGCTGCCGAGAATAATAATCGTCTTAGATTAAATGTCAAGAAATATTATTGAATGAATAAATAGGCATCATAAAATGATTGACTAGTCTGACTTGTTTGGTGAGGAGGTATTTTTTAGAATGAACAATAAGCTATAAAAATTAAGCGTCTTGGGCAAAGGAAAAAAATAAAACCTGAGATGTCCTGGTAACTTGCTGAAGATTGGTACAATATAACACTTTGTTTATTTATCTAGGAATCAACAGAAATTCAGTGAGATTTGCTTTGGTTATTTTGTTCTGTGAGGAACACTGTTGTCTTTGCAGACACAGCTGGAGTTGTTCATGATCTATTATTAACCAGTGTGGGCCAGAGCCAGGCTCTGGAGACAGACTAGCCCATGAAATCAAGCAGCTATCAAGGTCAAACAAGGAGAACACAGCATGAGGCAAGAGTCAACAGTAGGTAACCTACGTAAGCAGGTCGAGCAGGGATGGAGATATTAAAGTAAAGTAACAGGGTCCCCTGGCCCATGGATGAAGCTTAAATCAGTTTATTAGTCAGAAGTCCTTCCAGTGTAAATGACAGATACTCAAATCAAATTAGCTTTCTCACAAAAGAGAATATATTGATTTAATGTACCAAGATGTCTGAGAACACTGTTCCAGTCACAGCTAGACCCAGGGGCTTAAATGAGGATATTAGTGCTTTGGCTTGCTCTTCATCTACCGAACAGGCTCAAGCTCCACAGTAGGTTGGATGGCTCGCCACAGCCCCACTTCCTATCCCACCAGCCTATCAACTCCGACAGGGTAGGCCTTTTCTCACAGCACCAGATGAAATGTTCCAGGGAAGATTCTGCTTGGCCTGGCTTCAGTCATGTTCCTGAACCAGTCACAGTGTCCCGGAACATGAAGGAAATTTGGCCAGGCCTGGATCATATTCCCTTCTCTGTGTTCCACGGACAGTTACAAGACTGACATGACCACATAGAGTTAATTCCCCAAAGGAAAGAGGAATTCTATTACAGAATGAGGAGGGAAAGTTGCCTAAGTACAAGTGATGATGTAGCGATACTATGTAGTATCGCCTACTACATAGGCGATAAAAATTCAGTAAGACAGTCAGGGGTTGACATTAGGGAAACTTCTCAATGTGTGGAAAAAATAGAATTCTTTTTTTAAATTTAAATATGTTTTGCTTATTTATTTATTTTTAGAGAGAGGGGGAAAGGAGGGAGAGAAACATCAATTGGTTGCCTCTCGCACACCCCCAACCAGGGATCTGGCCTGCAACCCAGGCATGTGCCCTGACTGGGGATCAAATTGATGATCCTTTGGTTCGCAGACTGGGGCTCAATCCACTGAGTCACAGCAGCCAGGGCCAAAGAAAAAATAGAATTCTTTATGTGTGCGAGGGATTCCCAGATGTGATAAAGATACCAATGAGAAATGGGACAGGATGTCATGATAACATTCATTTTCCCCCAGATTATATATCAGTAAAAAGTAACAATTAAATAACATCAAACTAAAAGATAAAGGATGGAACATGTGTCACTGTATTTTTTTTCCTTCAAGGTAAAGGACAGGTAAAAATGTGCTCCCCAAAATGGAATATTAATTTAAAGATAATTAACCTTAAGATGTTAAAAAAGTCAGTTATGATTCCTCAGTAAAGTTAGTAAATATGTGAAGTATTTAATTACTTAAATATAAAAATAAAACATAAATGTTTTCTATTATTAAAAATGATTCCTATTTACCTATGGTCCTATTTTAAAGTTATAATTTGGAGTGATCTGTATATATTTTCTTAGAGAACTCATTATAATCTATATGACCTTTGATCATTTCTATTTTTTACTTTTTCTATTTGACTCTTTGTATTTTTACTTTTCATATTGCCTTTTACAGTTAATTAAAGGGTGTTTCTCTTCCAAGAAGCAAAGCATCTTTGGAGACGATGTTTAGAGACCAGATTTGGAGTCATTGACTGATCAGGTATGCTTTCCATTAACCTGCTGCTTTTGTCGAACAGGAGTGAAAAAATGTACTGGATACAGTATTAACATCTACTGTTTGGTCCTGGAAGCTACCTGAATTTCTCTGAATAATGAGAAACTCCTGAAAATAAACATTGTTAACAAACTATTACTGACCATTCGTACACTTGTGAATCACTGTACTAATATCTGACTCTTTTAAGAATTTGATGTCCCTAAATGCGATACCCTTCTTTGTTACCTCTCTCTTTAAAACCTAAATAGCATTAGTTTATATTTTCCTTTCTTGGTTGATTTACAGGAAAAAGCATCTTTTACCAAGTGTCCCTCACCAAATATTTCTTGGTGACTTTTGGGAACGTTTTGTTGTTCTGCGAAGGCCTCCTGCATGTCTCTTGGCATCTTCAATCCGGGCTACTTCTCAGGCTTCAATGTAGATCCCTGCTCGCCAGGTCAATATTACTCCTCCTGTGCCCTGGAGCTCTCCTAAAGGTGAGAATCCACGCGTCCAATAATTCCTGAAGGTTGGCTGCTTTTCAAAGGTTTACTAAAAGGCCCCGAGAACAGAACGAGTTACAGTGTAGACAAGGGAAGAGAGGTGTGGAAATCCCACCATCACCCCTTTTCCCAGATGGTGGACACAACAGTTTCTAGAATCCCTGCACTGTACCACTCCTCCAGAGATCTGTCCTCATGGTCCTAAGCCCCCGAATTGCCACCTGGTTGTGTTTCTTCCCTTTTGGACCTCCCCACTCAGAGTCAAGACACAGAATCTCAAGTGATATTATGCAGAGCATTCAGTGCCTCAGTACACAGACATTCTCCTTTCTGGGATAGAATTGTCTTTGCATTTGCATATCTGTAAGGCCCCTTTAAAGAGTTTTCCCATCCAAACCCAATCACAATTGTATATATGACACACACACACTATCTTCATGAAAAGATCAATTCTGCTTCTGTCTCAAAAGCAACAGGCAAAATGGTAGGTTGTCCTGACAATACTATTTAAGAGGAGAAGTCAGTAAATCTATTTTAAGGTAATGAATTGTGTTTTGGAAATGAAAGTATAAAACTTCAGCCCCTCCGGGGATTTAAGAGAGTGGAATGTACTCTCTCATTTTCATGAATACTCCTTTGTTAGTCTCTAAGAATGAACTTGACTTTCAAATATGCAAATGTATTGCTGTGACCTTAGGGAGAAAAGGACTGCCGTAGTGGAGTCCATTCCCCAGGCCATTTCTAAAATTGCTGTGATTTGGGTGTTTCTGGAGTAGAAAGTGAATTACCAGAGTCTACGTTTTAAAACTGTTGGCATAGTGTGTAATTATTTCACACTGATATCATTATGAAAATATGTGAAAATAATATTTCTCCTTCCGAGGGTTTGAATATCCACGCTCAGCTAAAAAAACAGCGGAGGCAGGATGCAACGTCAGAAGATGGCGCTGCTCTCCAAGAGAGCGGATATTCTGTTGTGGAGCAGGTTTCCACAATCTGACTGGTGGAAAACAAGCAACGAGTGGAAAGACAGCTGATTTTTTTAATTGAGTTTATTGGAGTGACCTTACTTAGTTAATGAAATTACATAGGTGTCAGATGTACACTTCTAACATCATCTGTATATTGTATCGCACGTTCACCATCCAAGTCAAGCCTCCTTTCGTCTCCGTTTATCCCCGCTGCCATATCCTTCTCCACCTCTCCCAACCTCCTTTCCCTCTGGTAATCATACTATTTTGTCTGTGTAAGACAGCTGATGTTTGGAGGATAACACTGAGACTGAAAAAATCTTCATGCCTAATCAGAGCGGTGGTTGGTTCTGTTAGGAAATACAGTCATTGACTCTTTTATTCAATGCACATTTATTGAGTTCTTACTATTTGTAATGTTTTGACTTGTGGAAGATATGAACAAAAAAGCATGCCTGCAAAAAGCTAACAGTTTCAGCTAACAGTTTATCAACATTAGATGCATATATATATATTCATAAATGCATACAGGGCTGTTGAATATGCTAACATACTACATATAATAAAGTAACATTATCAATGACTAGGCAGTTTCGAGGACAGCCATTCTAGGATAAAGACAAAATTAGGATAACAAGGGGAATAATTTGTCTAGAAAATAGACTAACTATAAATGAAAGGTGGATATAAGACAGGGAAGATAAGTTGACTTGAACTTCGGAGACCTTGAATACCCCATGAATATGCTTGTATATTATTTCCTGATAATGATGTTCTACTAAAAGCGTTGGAGTCAGGCAATGATGTGATCAGAGCTGTGATATGAAAGTCAGTCTGTTTGGTGGTGTGGAGAAGGTAAAGTTAGGATAGAAGGAAAGAATGGAGAGTCTGGTTAAAATTTGACAGAATAACATCTGGTTCTTGAAATTTGCCAAACAGGTGTTATTCATGTATTTTGCATGAGGAAGAATAGTTTCACCTTTAAGAATAGGTTGACCTTTAAGAATATTGAATCAGGCTTATCTAAGTTATTAATACAAAAATGTCCCAGATGTTTCATTATTTACTAAAGTTTCTTTCTGAGATTTCTTGTATTTGCAAATACAATGCAGTAATGACTTAAATGCTTAGAAATGGGAGACAGAGAGCTCTTCCATTTACCACTCTGCTGTGCCATACATGTACACGGGGATGACTGGAGCGGCGTGTCCATAGGATTACTCTGAAAGCACAGAGCGGGCTGCATTTGCGCCATGGCAGAGATAGGAGGTGTTCACAAAGGGTTCTCGGGAACATATTTGCTATTATTTCTTTCCTTTCTAAACCTATTTCATGTTGAACCTTTTGACTGATCTAGCCTTTAGAGAGTTGAGTGTCAGGGAGATGGAGCTGAAAGGTACCTTGGGAGAATTCTTATTAAAAAAAAAAAACAATGTTGGGGCTGAAGGAGGTGTTTGTTTGTTTTGTTTTATTACACTGTATCTGCCAACAAGAGTCAAAGAGAACATTCCTCCTTAACCCACAAGGCGCCTTCTTACTCCCTCATTTATCTAATGAAGGTCTATGAGTCCCATGCACACATGAGCACACAAAGGGAAGGTCTGAGGAAAATGTCCAGGACTCCAGTTTAGGGCGCAATTAACAGTACAACAGCTAAAGGAGCGTGGGAACGTGGAACAGCACGGTGTTTGCAGGAGTGGGAGGTGCCAGAGAATGAGGCTGATGAGAAGACAGAGACCAGATCATGTCATGACTTGCACAAGTCATTGAAAAGTTTAGAATTTGCCCTGTAGCAAGTGTGATTCTTTTGGATTGCCATGTCATATACTCAAAACCTGAAATGTGTAAACAACATACTTCCAAACAAAATCTGTTCTGGTTGACCTTCCCTTTGGAATTTGTGTGACTCACTCACTCATTATTGGCACAATAAACGAAGACAGTTGCTGGAGCTGAGCGCTGTCTGCTCTGCCTGGCGGGTCAGGTACATGGGCAAACTGAACTTCTTTGCAGGAGAAGACATTTTGTGGTCAAAACAGCAACATCTGAGAGTGAAATTTAGATCAGAAAATATGCAATGGAAGGAGAGCTGAGAACACTTACTTAATTTGCTTAAACAAATGAGTTAATTCATTAGAAGTGCTTGGAACAGAATTGGCACCTAGCACTCAACAAATGTCAGATACTAATTTAATAATATGACTTATTTTTGAAAACAAAACCTTAGAGTAGGAAAAATACAGAAGCTTGTAAATGTGGAATAGGATTATTCACTTGTTAACTCCTCATGAACCTATTCCAACTGATACATTCAATAAACACTTATCAGCACATCCTCTGTGCCAGGCCCTCGGGTCAGCTACGGAGACAGCAGGGACCAAAAATTCGAGAACCCTGCTTGTGGAGGTTTTACTCTGGGAGTTTGGCTTAGGCTTCTGGGTCTGGAGCTAGGGTCACATAATCGACTTCCAAATCTGTGGAGACTATGGTGGCTCTTCCCACCTCCGCCTGTTAAAGCCTACTGAAGAGGGATGTGGTGAGGGGCAAGATGATCGCCAGAAGGGCTGGCACCGACCCAATGACTGTCACCTGCGTGAAGGGCTCACTGCTCATCTGGCCCCACTCTCCCAGGCCAGCTGGTCCCTGTGCATGCAGGGTGGCAGGCTCTTTAGGGCACTACTTTTCTGTAAGTGCAGGTGACTCCTTCTGTGTAAGGATGTTGCTCCTGTTGCCTGGTGGGTGCTAGTGTTAATGAGTTCAATTTTAAACAGAATGCCAAGCAATTATCAGATCAAGTATAACTTAGAAGCATTTGAAGCATCTATTTCTAAGCAGTCTGAACTAATCTATCATTGCCAAGCTGCTACTTTCTAGGGAAGAAAAAATGTTCCTCTTATTTTGTTTAAACTGTATACTAAATGTGAGATTAGATGATGTTAATAGAATGAAGAGTTTCCTGGTCTAAAAACATCTTTATTATAGTTTAAATAATATTTTTTCCTACGGAAAACTAAAACCTTACTTTGAAAACTTCTAAAAACTTCACATAATTCTCTGTAAAAGTTGTTACATGGATTCTACTTAGCAATGATTTTTTTATTCATCTGTGTGATGTCAAAAACTTTGCTATGAGAACCTTTGCTCCACAGAGCCATTCGCTTCCTACTTCACCAGTCCAAACTCCCAAAAGAATGCCGTGGTGTCTTTTTATCTTTTCACACTCAGAAATGTAGGTTCATTTATATTATTGATTTTGAAGTAGTTCTTAAACCAGGAGGAACACTCAAGCTTTCAGGATTGAATCATAGTGTTTAGAATGGTGTGAATAGATTCAAACAAGTCTGTTACCCACACAGGCACGCGCACACACACAGAGGGACTGTCTTTGGCTAATAATGGAGTTGGCCTGAATCAAGACATCTGGAGAAAGAGTAGAAAATTAACGACAATTGGTTTCTGAAAACTTAGAATTGAATTGTTATTTACTAAGAAAATGGATTCTCAAGTATAAATTAACCTAAATTATGCTCTTTTAAGGGGGTTGGGTTATATAATTTACTCTAAATCATGGACATGGTGTACATTGTATATCACTTGCATAAAAACATTTATGTAAATGTTTCAAGATATTGTTGACAAGTATCCCCAGATTAATGTATATTAAATGAAAATACAGATAGAAGAACTATAAAAGTAGGTGAATAATTCTTTGATACATCTTCTAGTAAGATACACCTTAAGTGGTCTTCTTCGTTAACACTATACCAAAAACAGAGTGAGCAAGCTGTCTCATCGACTCTGCTAATCAAACAGAACTGGGGGAGAAGGGTAATGGGAGTAGCTGATAATACACTCCAGATTTCAGAGAACTGTCCCAGAGCTCAAGAGTCCAAAAGGCTGCAACTAACAATGTTATATTTAAGGAACATTACAGTTTTGCATTAGAATAAAAATAAACAATGTTTAATTAAAGAAAAGAGAGTATAGAACGGGAGCTGGTTGACTTCAGGGAAGTTTATGTGAAAAGGAAGTCAGGAAGTTTTAATTGACCAGAGATTATTATAAATATCTCATGACCATTAAAGCTATTCTACACACTGAGAAAGGCAAGATAAAATTGTTTTATTTATTTATTTATTGTTGGTTCACTTACAGTTGTTCCCATTGCCCCCCATTACTCTCCTCTGCCCTACCCACTCCCACCTCACACATTCAATCCCCCCATTGTCTTTGTTCATGGGTCCTTTATACAGGTTCCTTGACGACCCTTCCCCTTCTTTCCCCTGTTATACCCCTCCCCTCTTCCCTCTAGTTATTATATGTTTGTTCTTTCTTTCCATGTCTCTGGTTATATTTTGCTCTTTTGTTTATTTCGTTGATTAGGTTCCTCATATAGGTGAGATCATATGGTATTTGTCTTTCACCACCTGGCTTATTTCACTTTCAATCTTCAGAAGCCATAGTACATCTGGAGTATTATTATGTTTAGGAAGTGATGTAACATTTTCATAGAAACATCTGCAAATAATGGTATCACCAAGGAAACTAAAGTGATATGGTAAAAGAATGGCAATCATCTAATGTGAGAAAGCATTGAAAAGCCTAGGAATGTTTAGACTGTAGATGACAGAATATGCAACAGAAATGCCAGCTGTATTTAAATATATAGAGCAATGTTAGTTAGAAGAGAAATTAAATTTATTCTATATTATTCAAGAACACAAAGTTAGAATCAGTTAGTAAAAATTATTATGAGGTATTTGACTCTATATAAAGACTTTTCTATTCATTGCAATTGTAATACAAGAAATCTTAAGATGAAAAAGTCCCTTATCACTGGAAATTTTCAACTAGAAATTAGATAAATGTGTTCAAAGCAGTTACAGAAAATTATTTTCATGCTGTGAAGAAGTTTGTCTTGTACTAGTTGGACTATTGTGGACTTTCAAAATATATTTAAATTTCCAAAATTGTTCAACTGGTATTTTACTTTCCATATTTTGATATATAGTTTTGTGGAATATTTTCCTTTACTTTTTAAATATGTATTTATTTATTTGCAATAGACTTTTATTAAAAACCAAGTCCACAGAAAATATAAGTGAAAAAGAGATACCAGTACTCTTCTCAATTCTTTCAATGAAAGTGAAGTGAATAATTAATATTTTTTCTTTCAGCTTAGCATGGGCAAGAATGTTCATATTGAAATTATGCAAAGATAAGGCATTTTTAATGAACTTTAGAAATGATCCCCGAGGGTATATTTTAGATAAGGCATTTTAAAATAAAACAACCAGTTTTTCTTTAATGAACACACAATGTCTTAATTTCAGTTATATGGATACAAAAGTTTTTGATCTATGCTTGGAAATATACCCTTTCTTCTTGCTTTTCTTTCTTTTGTATTTTTTTTTTTTTTGAACCTAAAGAAAAGATTTATTGTCTCTGCTCAAAATGCAAGTTCCTGTTGTGGACAGAGCATTAAAATAACTGAAGATCTATTTTACTGGTAACTCAGAATGCAAAGTATTTTATTTTTAAACTTCTAAATCTGCAAACAAGACAGCCTACGTTAAATAATATAGTTTTCCAAAGCTGAGTGCACTCATTTGGAGCCCAGTTTTTCTGCCTGAAGTACAAAAACAACTTTCTAAAATTCCTAGGCAGGAACACTACTGTTTTGATGATCTGTGATTAGATGAACTGATCTATCTCAGTTGGTAACATCCCTTTTTCTTCCTGTTGGTAAGGGTTTACAAAATTCTAGAACAGATGCATTTTTCTAGTCTTACACCAACAATTTCATTCCAAATGTCTCCTGAGAGGCATACACCATATACAGGAATCCATCTTCGTCCTTCTCACTTTCATATACTTCCGAAATTGGTGTGGATACGCTCACCATGCTGTGCCCATTCACTAGCAGGAAGAAGGCTTGATTAGCGTTGAGTTGTAAGCGCCTTCTAATTATCTTGATGAGTTCACTCATGTTGACATGATCAGGTACAAGAAACTTGGTTTTATCCAGGACAGGAAGCTGCTTCTCACCCTTGTATCGTTCTATTATCACCGGGATTTTGGTTGGACGCTGCTCTCGGATAAGTCGGACGTCTTCTACTCTTTGTTCGAAGGTGCGACGCTGCTTGAAGGTCTTCTCCGACGGCATGGCATGGCGCGGGAGGCTTAGAAGGGACGGCGAGGCAGACGGTCCAGCAGCTTCATGTGGCGGCGGATGCGACAGCGGGGACAGCGGCGACAGCTGCTTCTCCTTTCTTTTGTATTTTGAAAGTCTTGGAGAATCACATTTACTGTGGAAATTACAGCCCTGATTTCTTCCACAGGACTCTTTCCTGAGAACATTTTATTGCCTACCCACTATGTTTGATCATGTGTATCTCTTCTTGAATTCACCTAGAGATAGGCTGGGCCAGGTAACTTGGGGTCTTTCAGGATGTGGGAAAAAGTTTATTCTTTCTCTATAGAGTGGGAAAGTTATTATGAGATTTTTACACATAGTGATGACATGATCTATTTACAATATAAAACTATCATTCTTTTTTCTGCTGAGTGGCAAAATGAGCACAGAGGGCCAAGATGAGGCCGGAAGCCAGGTGTAGTGATCAAGCCAGAACTGAGTGTAGTGTGGGCTGAAGCGGTAGTTCTGGGGGTGGTAAGGAATGTTAAGACTTAGGATGGACTGTGTATTAAATATATTTCTCATGAAGAACTTGTTATGATAGTATCTTTTATTACATAAAAACTTGGATTTGGTCTCTGAAATTATTATATTATAGCCTCTCTTATTTGGTAATTACAAGCACAAAGGAAAACTTGAAAGAGAACAGTATTGTACTAGTTAGTCAGCTTTTTGCAATAAGGCAGAGAAGTGTTGTTAATTATCAGTTTAGCTTCTTTGCCTCTTTTCCTTAGGAAAAGAGATAAAATCAACTCCTCAACACTAAAGAAGTTACAAAAGTGGATGAAGTTGTAATGGCATGGTTTTTACATGTGTTCATGTGGTTATCCTCGTCTGTAAGCATTTCCTAGTGCAAACACACAAAGACCCATCTACACCAGCCATACCTTTGAGTGAATACATGTGTGACTTGGGAGATGCATACATTTTCTGAAAATGTAAGCACTTTAGCATAAAAGTGGAAGAGCATTAATAAAACAGGACTACCTCACTACCATCATTCTTAGATATTATATAGAATTACTTGGCTGCGAGTCAATATTCCTTTCCCCTCAGGCTGTGGTAAATTTAGGGGTTTTGAATTTTCCAACCTAATAAGTGTATGGTATACAAATACAATTTTTTAAAATCTAAATTCCTCAGTAGAATTGAGAATTAATGTTCTCAACAGAAAAACTTGAGTGTAATTCTTCAAGAGCCTGTTCTGTCCAAATATCCTAACCTAATACAATAACCATAGGATGGTTATTGTGTGAATAGCAGGGAGAATGGGAGAGTCTATTACAGTGACACTGTTCTTCTGTCCCATCATAACCAAGGGCTGCACAGAAACCTGGAGTTTACCTAGAGACACTCCTATGTACTGACGATTCAACAGTTTTTTTCACCTTTTGAGAGGGAAGTGGATATCTATCTTATGTTCTCATCATTTGGGAAACAATATAAAATTTATGTAACTGGGATTTTTAGAATAAAATGGCAAATTCCTTAGCTACCATTGGGAATAGTCAAAAATAATAGAAAAGTTTGTGAATGTGTGCTTACTTACTAGAGTCAATGGACGGTTTTCTCTCTCTCTCTTTTGTTAGTTTAAGCTGCAAAGTTTCACTTGGCACCGCTCCTGGAATGTAAGGGAAATTTAGAGGCAGCTGCAGTTGCCCTCCTTTTTCACTTTTTATTGATATTGATGCCTGAGGCTTGGTAGAATACAAATGTGTGCTACTCCATCTTCTAAGTGGGGACATCCTATTTATCAATATAAGGCACAATGCACATGTTATCGTGTTGATTTGATTCTTTGCAAATAAGACAAGAGCAGAAAAGTCAGCAGAGCAAAGGAAGAAAGGGTGATTGTTGACCTGCTGAACTTGAGCACTGTTGAACTTAGGTAAGCCATAGGAAAGCGACATGAAGTAATTGAGAGAATGGTGGAATTGGAGCCCTAATGTCTGGATTTGAATCACAACCCTGACACTCATTAGATTGTTGACCTTGGGCAAGCTATTTGCTCTCTCTGAGTTTCAGTGTCCCCATTTGTAAAAGTGAGGAGAGAGATGCCCTTCTTAAAGATTCGTGATGAAATCCTTCCTTAAAAGGGACCTGGCAGGTAGAGGCTGGTCCACGAAGACTGATTGAATCTGAGCACTCATTGTTCCGTTCTGTCAAGTTGCTTGGCTTTGCTATATATTATGATCCTAGAAAGTTTTAGGTTAACTATTTAACAAAGCCTCAAAGTGAGTCCAAGATGAGACAAGACAAGCATAAATGGAAGAATATTGAATGAGCTATGAATTTGTTTTTTTTTCAATCTTCTTTTTCTGTAAGGCTCTGCTAAAGATTTGGACAGCATACATCTTGTTTTATTCTTTTGGTGGTTGCCTACACGTTGACACTGTCTTTCAGCCAATTTTAGATAATTCTCAATGTTTAAAGCTGCTGAGTTCTGCAACTTTTGTTATTATATGATGCTTCTGATCCAAATACTTTTTCTTTCTCACTGTCAGGTATTTTATAACAGTTTTTTCCAGCTTTAAAAATTTATTACCCAGATATATTTTTGAGGAGCATAAAATGTTTAATTAATTTTTTCAAAATAAGTGGAATAGTATGATTAAAAACAAATAAAAATAATTATAAAATGGAAGATGTCTTTTCAAATTATTATTACACTTTGATGCTTACAAATTCTAGAGTTTCTAACATTGTGCCTCTGATGTGAGGCTGGAGGAGTTCATTGAGAAAGCATGACTGCCAGTGGACCTTTTGGAGGTTCCTGATCCCCACCCCTGTCCTGGCAATGTACCTTCGGTTCACTGTCCCCACAGCAGCGGTCTGCTTTCAAAGACATACCTTTGAGAGAGTAATGTGTTATTGAGGCCATGTGACTCAATATATGACTGAAACCAATTAGGCCTTTATATAAATTTTTAAGATTATGACCAGTGCAGGCCGAGATCTACTTACCCTGTTGTTGCCCAAGATAAGCTTTGCATATAAATTTCCTTGCTTAGTAAAACTTCCACCTGCCATTCTGGAATGGGCTACTTCCTTCTTCCACCTTTTCTTGCCCTCCGTGTGTGGAGTGCCAGTCTCAGACTTCACCCAGGAAGCTCCAGAAGTTGCTTCACGACGAGTGATGGGAGGTTGCAAACCAATCGGTGATATACTCAATCCCCTTACTTCTCCCTCCTACCTGAAAATCTGTATTTGAGACTGGATTTCTCTGTTCTTGATTCTTTATATTAATCTACTTCTTGAGCACCAGATGTGCATCTTTGTAAATTTTTCCCCTTGGAAGTATACATAAATGGTATACTTTATGAGACCCAGATTTCTAAAATTATGTTTCTTCTGTCCATGAAAATAAATGCAAAAGTGGATTATGCTATGACTTTTTATACCTGTTATGTTATAGTTACTGGCACTAAATATCTCCAGCAAGTCTCCAGTGCTGTGTACTTCTTTAGCTAGGATAAGAAGAGAGTGGACCAAATAGCTTGATCCACAGTGGTTATGTCATAGCAAAGGAAATGAGCTGCTGAAAAAACTGGGGCATGATAGAAAAAGGAGAAAGAAAACACCCAGAGTCTCAACCCAGGAAAATAGTTCTAAAATGAGACCATGAGATTATTCTGTGATGGTCTTTAAACTAACTCCTCAAAGGTTTCACCATTTCAGAAACAAGGTGTTAATGGGAATGCAACCTTTCAAAAAGTTGTATTACAAACCATAAGCAAATATTTTCTGCTTCACCCTTTTCTCCCAAAACATTTTTCCTTGAGACACTGTTAACTCTTTTGATAAGTTTTTCTGGAGCTTATCCCCACAATCATAAATTGTATGCTTATTCTACAAATCATTTATTGTCTTGATGTCATTTTCAAAATATTTTAAGATCAAAAGATGAGGATCAAAGTCTAATAGTTTCCTCGCACACCCTTCCCCTCTTGTAAAACCATTAAACCAAAATTATCACAAAGTGTAAGCTTGTGTTCTGTGATGCTATTCCCTTAGCTGAATAACATGTTTTCTCCTGCAATAAATACTTTATTTTTTAAAAGATTTTATTTATTTCTTTTTAGAGAGAGGGGAAATGAAGGAGATAGAGAGGGAGAGAAACATCAATGTGTGGTTGCCTCTCTCACACCCGCTACTGGGGACCTGGCCCACAACCCAGGCATGTGCCCTGACTGGGAATCAAATCGGTGACCCTTTTGTTCACCGGCTGGCACTCAATTCACTGAGCCACACCAGCCATGGCTAAACACTTTATATTTTTGATATATTTGTAAAATACATTGTATTTATAACATATATTTTGTTATATGTATATGATATCTTTTTTGGAAGGGTATTCTTTCTGGAATCCTCTGTTGCCTCACTTCGAGCAGGACTTAGCACTACCTCAGCACAGTGCACAGTGGACTTCCTCATCCTTCTTTTGACTGACCCTGGAAATCTCCTTTATTTCTCTCCTACATTCGAATCCTTGTTTTGTGTATGCCACATCTCATCCTAGATTGCTACAGGGATGTCATTGCTTCTAGGATCAACAGACAGAATCATACATTTATAATGATATTTCTAACTTCAATTCTATACCACAAGGTTATTCTTTGCCTTTTTGCCATTCTATATTTACATTTCATTCTTTTACATGATGAACCCTAACTCCCAACAATATTGCCAATGTTTTTATTTGCTCAGTATGTAGTACAGAATGCATGTACTACAGAATCAGAATTGATACAGTTATGAAGCATGCTAAAAAAGTCTTTAAGATTTGATTTGATATTTTTTCCCACTGGGTTGTTAGTATTTAAATACTCTGTTTAAGAGTTACTTGGAGATGGACCCAGATGAAAGGGGAGTTGGAGAGAAGGGTTAAAAAGGTAAAAGGAATTAAGAAGTACAAATTGCCAGTTACAAAAATAGTCATGGGGATGTAAAATACAGCATAGGGAAAGAGTCATTAATCTTGTGATAATTATGTGTGGTGCCAGATGGATACCAGACTTATCAGGGTGATCACTCCATGAGGTATATAAATGTCTAATCACTATGCTGTACACCTGAAACTAATGTACTATTGTATGTCAACTGTAAATGAAAGTAAATTTCAGAAAAAGGGAATTCTGTCTCATGCTCCAATATGGATGAAACTTGACATGCTATGCTCAGAAAAAGAAGCCAAATGGTATATGAGTGTGTGAGGTCCCAGAGT
This sequence comes from Carollia perspicillata, assembly GCA_004027735.1. Taxonomy (NCBI): domain Eukaryota; kingdom Metazoa; phylum Chordata; class Mammalia; order Chiroptera; family Phyllostomidae; genus Carollia; species Carollia perspicillata. The sequence continues at coordinate 49,856 of PVKM010002402.1, read as the reverse complement.
AGTCAAACTCAGAGACAGAAAGTAGAATGGTGGTTGCTGGCTGCAGGGCGCAGTGGGGATGGGGAGTCAGTACTTAATGGGTCGAGAGTGTCTGTCTCCAAGGCGCACCCAGTTCTGGAGGTGAGTGGCGGTGATGGCTGCACAATGATGTGAAGTACTTAAAACTAGTGAATACTGTGCTTAAAAAATGGTTGAGATGTTAAATTTTATGTAATGTCCATTTTACTACAATAATTAAAAAAATAGAAATTGAAACTGTCTTAGAAAGTACATGGCAAATCTTCCATTTACACTGTCCTGGGAAGATCAGTCTCTCAGTCTGCAAGTTTATATTCTTCTGAAAATATCCATGTCTTTGTAGCAGAGCAACATTATTTTATTTTCTAGAATACCATCTTTCTATGAATAAGTTAGTATGTCTCAAGAAATGCTTTTTGTAAACATATAACAGAAATAAATCAGAGTTAGTATCTCTGGACTGAATCCTGTGATACTGCTGCTCATTTGGTCAAGTCATGCTTTGGTTGAGTGGCTCGTTAGCTCCTTCTTCTTCCCTTCCCCAAAGGAAGTGTTATGCTTACTCTAAATTTAGAGACTTATAGTGTGTGAGGGGTGTGAAAGTTTTGGTACATAAACAAATATTATGAGGTTGTTGTTGAAAGAAATTAGTAAATTACCACTATCAGTGAAGGAAACGCCAGGTATATATGTGTGTGTGTGTGTGTGTGTGTGTGTGTGTGTGCATGTGTCTGTGCATGTGTGTGTCTGTCAGAAAGCTTTTCTGAGGTTGGGCTGTCTGCATCAATGGAGAGTTAACTCTTTCGAGCCCACCAACTGCCTAAGGAGCAAATCCAAGCAGCCTGCTCCAGGGAGTCCAGATGGACAGCTCTACAGGGCAGTACACCCAGAGGGAGCCATCAGTCTGTGACTGCTGAGTGCTCACCAGCAGTGGTCAGATTATTCTCCTGCCTGCCGTGCATATGTTTAAAAAGTAGACATGTGTCATAATTATTTATTTATTCTGAAATATTTGTTGAGCAGATACCATGTGCTATGCACTGTTCTAGCACTGGGGAGACAGCAGTGAATAAGGCCAGATCTTTGTACTCATGTAGTATACATTCAATAGGGAGACAACTAAGACATGTAAGTAAACATTTAAATACCAGATATTATTTCCTACAGTAAAGTGCTATGAAAGAAAATGTACATTGTGATATACGAAGGGGGACCCCCCAGAAAAACAAAAGGAATTATCTTCTGAGGGAGGGCCCCTTGTAGTACAGGCTTCCCCCACTAGGTGAGTGTTCCAGGAACCCATCTCTATCAGCATACTAGTAGGTGTTGCTGTGAGAGGCTGCATTTAGCCTCAGTGAATTTTTTTTGAATACTCTTTCAGCATGTTTGCCCATTTCATGATGGGTGATTTACCCATGTGCCTCTCCATATCATGCTGAATGTTCAGCAGTTTTTGACCAAAAAGGCATGACCTCCATGCTCCACCCTCTCTATTCACCCATGTTGCCCTGAGCAACTGTTTCTGTTTCCCATATAAAAAACCGTCCTCAAGCGGAAATGTTTTCCCAATGTGGAAGAAATGAAATAAACAAACAAAAAACAGCAAAAAGCATTAAGAGGCCTCAAAATCAATGAATTCAAAAACTTATTTGAGCAGTGGACAAAAGTCTTGATAGGTGTATTGCAACAAATGGTGAGTTCTTTGAAGGTGACTGAAGTTTAAACATGTAAGAATAAATACACATTTTTAAATAAATAAACTCTGTTTCCTTGAGTCTGCCCCTAATAATAGAGAATCTGATTTTGGGGTTGTGTTTTAGGAGTGTTGTCACAGAAGTCTTTACTGAGAGATGGCATTGAAGACTAGACTTGGGAACTCACAGAAGCCAGTCATGTGAGAAAAACGGGAAAAGAAAGAGCCTTTTGGAAAAAAGGAACAGGGACTGAGTTTGGTATATAGGAGGAACAGAATCAAAGCCAGCAAAACCCTGAGTGGTTTGAGAGGAGGTCAGAGAGGCACAGAGTAGCCACATTATTTGTAATGGAAAGAGCTGGACATTCAATCTGTAATACAAATCCATTAGAGAGTATTTAATGGGAAAATGATCTAAACTGATTCCTGCTTCTAAATGATCGCTCTGGATGATTTAGCATATAGCTGGGAGTGAAAGGAGGGAGACCAATTTTTAGGTTATTGTCCGAGGCTTATGAAAAGTTAATGGTAGCTTTGATCAGAGTAGTAGCCCTATGATACATTCATTACATAATCTGGAAGAATGATTAAGAGTAATTATTAATGGAGTAGATAGATACGTGAGAAAAAGGAAAGAATGTAGAATGACCTCTAGATATAGGACTTGAGCATCTAACTGAACGTTGGAAAAACAATCCAACTGATTGCATTTAATGTTGCAGAATTTGTTGCTAATATACTTTAGTGTGATCTCAAATGAAAAAGAGCTAAAAGGAAGACTAGTAAGTAGTTTCCATTTCTTTGTTGCATCTGGTCAAAACTTATGGCCTAATTCTCTAGTGTTAGTAGGGTCACCAGGGTGTCAGTTGGTGGTCTAAGAGCAGTTGCTTGCACTGCAACATGCGGCAGCCTGTGCACCTCTGTCCAGTCGTGTCATCATAAAGTCTTCTCTGAGAGGTGACATTTAAAATTAGATTTGAAAAAATTGCAGAAATTCAATCATATTATAAATATTCAGTAGAGGAACCTTCTAGAAAAAGTGAACGGCCACTGAGTTTGACATTTAAGGTACACAGTGAAGGTCAATGTGGCCAGTAGATGCTAAACAAAGAGCTGAGTGATTGGAGATCAGGTCAGAGATGTAGGAAGGAGCCAGACCATTTGTAATGGAAAATAATTTGATATACAAACTGTAATGCAAGGTGTTAGAGAATTTAAAATGGGAGAGGACTTAAAGAGGAGGGGACTCTCAGAGTGAGAGGGAATTGTAGGTGGAATGACATTAGCTCCAACAACACTGCATTACCCATAAATTCTGTTGACCTCTACCAAACATTCTTTACAAAGAACTGTGAAACACATGGAAAACTCTAGTCTCTCATATGATTTTCAAGTCTACAATTCAAATAAAGCACTGACGTCTCTTTTTCCTTTTCTAACTGACCTGACCTATGTTATGTTCTTTGAGTTCATACTAGACATCTGTTAGTCAACAAAGGAACTCTTGATAGTATAAGAGCTACCTATTTAAAACATAGAGTATCTAATAGAATTGTAAAGAGCAATAGTAACATAGAAAAAATTTTTGAGGCATTCAGGTAAACTGGGAAGGTAACTTAGCAGCTTCTAGCTTACTACAGTTATACATACATACATGCATACATACATACATATGTATACACACACAAGTGTATATATATCCAAAATATATGACATACTGATATAGTAGGCCATTAGGCAGACATGAACAGAGTAGGAATGATAAGCCAGATATGGAAGGTCACCAGGGTAGAAAGCCCCAAACAGCTAGCAATAAGGAACTCTGGGTTGGTACCTCATCCCCAGGATGACCTTTTCTCACCTAGAATATTGCTGGTCATGAGTTTTAAAGATATTTTTTATTTCTTGATTTTTAGATAGAGCAAGGAAGTGGGGAGAGAGAGAGAGAGAGAGAGAGAGAGAGAGAGAGAGAGACTGATTTTTTTGTACCACTTATTTATTCATTCATTGGTAGCTTCTTAGATGTGCCCTTACCAAAGACCAAACCCACAATGTTGGTGCATCAGTATGATGCTCTAACCAACTGAGTTACCCTGAAATTTCATGTTGCTGACCTTTCCTCCTGTGGCATGTTGCTAGCCATGTGGTAGACCACCTTAGAGGCGAAACAGGGAGGCTGGAGAATAGCCTCATATGACTCAAATACAAGCCCTTTAAGGACCATTCCCATAAGCATTAAGTGCCAGAGATAACAGCTAAGCCTCAGTTGAGTTCAGCTCCAGACTCAGAATGCAGCAAGTCCAGGCAAGGTGATGCCATGGCTGACATCAGGACCAGCTGCAATGACTAATGATCCCCTCCCTGGTGCTGACCTAATCAGTAGAGACAACAATCCTGAGGAGACATACCTGGTACACTGATGAATTTTTTATTGAGATCCTTAATAAAACCTCCAGAGACCTCCAGAAAAAAACCCTCCAAACAAAGGACTCAGAACTCTCTATAGAGCATGCTCTTGCCTTTCCCCAACCCCCTCTTTCCCCAGATAGAAAGTGGGTTCTTTCTATCTATTATCTATCTATCTATCTATCTATCTATCTATCTATCTATCTATCTATCTATCTATCATCTATCTATCTATGTATTATCTATCTATTATCTCTCTCTCTTTCTCTCTCGCCTGCACCTTGCTTCCTCCTTCTTTTCCTCAAAGTGTGTACCTTTGTTTTCTTTCTCCTAAGCTCTGAGATTCATCATTTTGTTCCTGTAACTTGTTTCCTGAGCCCATGCAGCCCAGCTGGATCACTTCTCCCACAGCTCTCTTTGTAACTAATCTTTTGTTTGAATTTGAGTTTTGGTTGTGAATTCCTTCTTAGCTAAAACTCAGGGACCAGGGTCTATTATCTACTGCTGTTTGCCATTAACCATATGTCATGTATGCGTGCGCACACACACACACACACACTCCCTTCCCACCTCAGGTAGAAAAACAGAGGAGTCTTGAACTGGGCCAATTTTACATCATTAACAAATGTTGCAGATTTGGGGGGAAAATTTTTATGTCCACATGAACATAAAAGTAAATTTTCTTTTAAGGAGAGCTTAAAAGGTAATTGGGTGGTGGCTAAATGCTCACATTTACTGGCAATAGGTAATGCTCTTCTCTTAAGCTATGCTTTGTACTGTCCCTGTGTGCTCAGATACCTGTGCTGTGTGTCCCTCATATTATTACTGACTACTTAAAGTAAGGGCAACAGAGCTAATGGGATGGCATTTTCTTCATAAACCAGCAAGAATTCAGAGTCCCCAAATTTAAATTGTATATATTTTCTACTTGTTTAGGTTGATTTATACTTTTCTGTGTTTTTATCACCAAATTGCCATTTTTTCTCACAATGAACCTTCATGTTAATAGCTCATTGAGATAAAAAGTGATAGTGATGTACTTTCTATGGTAACTGTTCAGATGATCCTTAAAAAGTCTACACCTTTCATTTAAAATATAAGTAAAATTAAAAATTATATTGCTTAACTATAAAACTATTCCATACCCTTTATCTAGTTAATTTCTATTTGTGTTTAAACATCTGATTTATATGTCGCTTTTTCTCAAGGTGTCCCCAAGAGATAATATATAACAGAAGGTAGAGGGAGATAATTTGTTTCTTAGTTCTTACCAAGTTTCCCAATCAACCAAATATCACCCTTGCCTTATTTGCTATGAAGAGAGATACACCAGTAAATGCTTATAACAAAATATTCCACACTCACCCATGATAAATTTATGTGTAAAGTTCTACAGTTGGAGTGTGCCTCATTTCTTTGTGAAATAATGAGAAGACCAGTGCCATTTCTAATCTGTTTTTCATTTTTTAATGCACATGTTTTAATCATAATGAAAGTATCTCAATTCTTGCTTGTGCCTTGATATTTTATATTATATGTCTTTCATTTTTTTACAACTAGAAATTTTACTTTAAATTCTAGATACTGACAATGCTTTTTTTAACACTTCACCTAGACACATTTCCATGTTCTCTTCCAGACATCTAGTTGTTTTGTTTTCATAATGTTTGTTTGCAACTTGTATCAAGGTAATTACTTCAGTTTGGACATTTTGAGTTTGATATGATTTTGAATCATCCAAATAGAAAAATTCACTAGAGAAATGGATTTATGTGCCTGCAGTTCAGAGTAGATCCAAGAATGGAGATAGAGATATCAAAATTATCTATAGGAGGGAGTTGGAACAGGGGGAAATGTATAATATCACACAAGAGAAAAGGGAAAGTGAGAAGAGAGTCAGCAACCAGATACACAATTCTTCATAAAATTTGTGGAAGCAGGGAGAGAGAGAGGAAGATGGAGGGGAGGGGAGAGGGGGAAAGGGAAGGGAAAGGAAGGGAGGGAAAGGGAAGGGAGGGGAAGAGAAGGGAAGGGAAGGGAAGGGAAGAAAATTTGGTGAAAGGGTTTTAGAGTTATTAGAGACCCAGGAAGAAAACCAGGAGAGAAAAATATGTGAGGGCCACAATGGAAAGTTTCCAATTCACAGGATTTTGTACTATAATTAGAGGAAAATGCAGGGTCAAAGTAATTTTTCATGAAATATACTTGAACAAATTTTTATAATAAGGAGAAATCTAGAAAAATGGTGTTAAAATGTAAGATATATAAACCATAGTGCTGAAAAGGGGACAAGAAGAAAAGGGTAGGGGGAAAACAATATTTTGGGTTGTACCTTTCAACTGGAATATCCATGAAAATTCAGGGAGAATTTGTAGATACAAAAGCCTAATAAACTAATAATATTAAATAATAATTGGCCAATTTTATTCCAACTATTATGTCTTCTAGCTTTTTATACCTTTTATAATGAGCATGTATGATTAATTATATTGTGTTGGGTTACCCAGGAGAAAATTCTAGGGTAAAAATTTGTGAACAGAAAATTTATTGGGGAAAATATCCATTATTGACAATTTCTTTTCATTTTGCCCTTGAACATATTATAACAGCAATTTTAAAAATCCTTGCCTGCTAATTCCAGTATCTGCCTTTACTTTTAAGCATGAGTAACATTTTTCTGTTTTTTTCTTCCTTTTGTTCAGGAGGGTAGCAGGAAGAAGCAGGTATGTCTAGTGATTTTAAATTACATGCTGGACATTCTGATGATACACTGCAGATATAGTGGATTCTGTTGTGTGTTTGAAGAGTATTAATATGTTTCTTTGTTTAGTTTTAGAGGGCAGTTAAGTTGGCTGCACTCAAGTACTAAACTCTCACTTTTAGCAGGCAGCAGTTGAAATTCCTGCTAAAGTTATTGTACTAGTTTCTGATGGCTGCTATGATAAATTATCCCCATAACACAACAAAACAAAACCTTTTATTCTTAGTTAAATCAACAAAATGTCTTAAAACAATAAAAACATATTCTTTCCACTTCTGGAGTCTAGAGTGTCCACATCAGTATCACTGGGCCAAAAACCAAGGTGTCAGCCTGGCCACCCTACCCTCAGAGGTGCTAGGGAGAATTCATGTTCCTTCCTTCTTCCAAATTCTGAGGGCTCTAGGGATTCTTTGGCATATGGCTGCATTACATCAATTTTCAAGGCCAGCATCCTCAAATTTCTCTTTGTTCTGCCTTCATACCACCTTCTGTTCTGCATATAGTAAAATCTCACTCTGCCTCTCTTATAAGAATCCATGTGATTGCATTTAGGACCCAGTGGATAATCTAGGATAATCTCCCCATATTAAGATCCTCAATCACTTCTGCAAAGACTTTTCCATATAAGGTAACATTTATAGATTCAAGAGGACAAGGGGCCATCACTCAGCCTACTACAGTTCTTCTAGCTTTATCTGGGTTGCTTGGAGTATGTGATGTACATAGGTCATTTTGGAGTCACTTTAAGATTTGTGTAGAGTGTATACTCTGATTTCAGAACTCTGCCTTTCTGGATTTCTCCTTTTCAGGATTTCTACGTCTCATTTTCTTCCTTCTGTCATTATCCAGAAATCTGTCCTCTCTACTCCAGATGCTGAAGCTATCCATCATTTCAAGGACATATTGAAGAAAATGGAATTTTCAGTATCTGTAATTGCAGTTAGGAAAGAAGAGAAAGGATATCTTAATTAAGGTTGACAGTGGGAGTTCATACTATCTGACTGCCTATTCTCATAAGTAACAGACATCAAAGCTTCATAACAATTGAGTATTGGCCTCTTTGTATGAGTTTTAAGAATTTGGAGAACATTGGCTATGAAGTAAAGACTAACATGCTCTCTTGTTATATTATATATCAGATGTTAAAGAGAAAAGTGGACTCTGTTGTAAAATGATAGAGTCTGTATGAAGTTAATTTGCAATATTAGCATGTGGTTTTTCTGCATTGTTGTTGCACAGCAGTCACTCACAACACAGAAGGCATTCTAATCTCTTCTTAATCTCCAATAAGATTGCAGTGGCTCTGAGTGAGTGAGTGAGTGGCTGGAAGCCACTGCTGCTGACCATATTTCCAGAATTTAGTGTTTGAAAACTCTTTGTCCTGCCCTGTGGTATTGACAGTGGTGTGTGAGTGTGTGTAACATGTGCAGCTCTTTGCCTATGTTTCCCTTTGGCTTACTAAACGCTTAGGTCAGTTGGCTGATATGAGATGCTGCAGTCTGGGTTAATGTGACTCTCTTCAAACTGGTGGGCAGAGCCTCCCTGTCTTTCTGCTGTATTGAGTTTAGCTTGAAATTTTTATTGGAAAGCACCCTTTTCTTTCCTCCCTTTTCTTTACTATATCAGGCTATGCTAGCAACTGTTCTCCTGGGGAGATTTGAGGTGAGGAAATTGTGGGTGGAGGAGAGGAGAAAGAAAAAGAAATACATGCTGTGGGAAGCCCCACTCTTGCTGAGATTCCTACTGAGCCTACAGTAATTTAGCACTTAATAACAATGTTATCTTCTCTAATAACTGTCTAGGGACCCAAGTCTATCAGAAGCTGTTCGAGAATGACAGCTGTGTCTTATGCTAGGAGTTAGTTAAGGTAGCTACTTAATTTAGGTAATAAAGAATTTGGCTAGCCCTGGCTGGTGTAGCTCAGTGGATTGAGCTCGGGCTGTGAAACGAAGGGTCGCCTGTTTGATTCCCAGTCAGGGCACATGCCTAGGTTGCAGGCCAGATCCCCGGTGGAGGCCATGTGAGAGGCAACCACACATTGATGTTTATTTCTCTCTCTTTCTCCCCACCTTCCCCTCTCTCTAAATAAATAAATGAAATCTTAAAAAAGAGACTCACTTAAAAAAAAAGAATTTGGCTATTTTATAGACAGAATGCAGCCTGTGAGGAACATTGTTTCTTTATATAGCAGTAGAATGAGACACTTCCTTACCACTAACTCTACCTGTGATCTATCATCTTTTCCTACTTAAGAAGTTCCTTAAATTCCACTGCTTCCTGATTTCACCTGGACCAATGTCAAAGATGGCAGATGGGCAAAAACTTGTTTTGCTCTGTTCCCCTGAAACCAAAGGCAGGCTTGGGATCACCGATGTTTGGGTTGGCTTGACCATGCCACCCAGACTCAGGGTTTAGGCACAAAAGGAATGATGGGTTGATATCAGTAGAAAGGGAACAGACTGATTATCTGTCCTTCTATTTTGCTACCAAATGAGCTGCTTAAGGCAAGTCCCTTATGCAGTTTGGCCTTAATTTCCTTCCTTTACTCTTTATTATGCAGGCTTTCCCATTTGAAACACTGTTCTTACCGGGAGATATTTGGCAGTCTCTCTGCACTACAGAATAAGCAGTTTAACCTTTTCTCTGCACAAAAAACTGCCACGTTGCATTTGGGCAAAAATGGAAACTTGAAACAAATAAACAAAACCCTCACTTTTTTTTCTTGTGTTTTTTTTTTACACAAGTATATGTATTTTTCTATTTTGCTCCATTTTTAATCGAGGTTCTTGTTTCTCTATCGAAGCATTGCCCGTGATGTTTTTGCCTGTCAAATCCCAGAGCAGATGGTCCCTTCGGGGAAGCTCTGGAAGTGTTGGGTGTCTGCTTATGCCTGGCCTCTACTTCCCTTTTGAGGTCTCAGTTGACAAGTTATCAAACCAGCTTCCCTCCTCTTAAAGGTCCTTGATTCAGTAGCAGCAGGTTTGGGTTCCAAGCACTGCAGAGACCCTTTGCAGCTGGGTTTAGCAGCTACTCGGTCAGCAGCAAACCCTGGTCTTAAGGTGAGAGTGACATCGGATCTATCCAATCAGAGACGCAGGTTTCTCTTTGGTGCCTGCCCCTCTTTACCCTCCGTGCCAATAACTGCTCTAAAAGGCTGGGCTTCTGCTGTCAAGTAGCTCGGGTGGGCTCGACCGAGACGAGGAGGGGCGCCGGCTGGGAAGATGCGCTCCCAGGTGTTTGCAGCGGAAGTGGGAAACCTGTAGGTGATGGTCCAGCTGTGCCGCCCCGGGACGAGCAGGAGCAGGGAACAGGTAGGAGGCAGGACTTTTCCTTCTTTGCAGATAGGATAAAGAATGCGTAATTTCACGCTACTGTTGCCTTCCCCCTTCCCCCAATCCTGCCCCGCCCTCATCACCCCCAAATCTCATGAGGTCCTTGCAGCTCTCGTCGTGAAGGGCTGAGATGCAGGGTGTCTGGTGCTGGTAGGGAGGTGCATAGGATGCTGCAGCCTGGGGTCACCGGAGGAGCACGGCAGCAGTGCCCGAGAATGGGGACTGAGCCCCATCTGTGTCTCCTCAACTTTCAGGCTTCCGCTCCCACCGCCCGTGATGCGCCCACGGGGTGCCATGTCGCCCGTCTGGGGAGTGTCTGGGGGAGCAGACTTATCGGGTCTCCTGGAACCTGGGGGTCTTCCTTGGTCTGGAAGAGCTTCTCCTCCTCCCCATGCCTGTCCGCACCTTTCGTTCTCCCTCTTCTACCTTGCGTCTAGACTCTAGCACATCCCAGGGAAAACTGGGAATGACTGTGCGGAGGGGAAGAAGGGACTTCTCCCTCTGCTAAAAGCTGGCTCCCTTCGACAGGGTGTGCGGGGGGGGCGAAGCTTTGGGGCGCGGATATCCTGCACCTCGAGGGGTATGTTCGGATTAATTACGCCTCTATGGAGAGGACACGGGCCCTTCTCCCATCTCTGCGGCAGTCTGAGCCGGGGGGAGATACAGCGAAGGCTTTGCCTCTTCTCTCCTAGCCTGGCGTTGTCTCCTGGGAACCACCTTCTCGCGTAGTTTCTAAAAGATGAGTTTATCCACGGGGATTCCCAGAGAGTCAAGTAATTGTGCCCTGATGGGTTCGCAGCGACTGCGAGGCAGCCTCCCTGGGTGACCGCATCTGGGAAGTAGGTGTTGGCCCAGTGCCGGTTCCTGCCGGAGTCAGATTGCTGGAAGCAGTAGGCAGAACTGCAGAGAAATTATACGCTGCTGCATCACTTTCAGGGTTTGATGACACCCTGCTTTGAAAACTGCTGAGAATCGGGGTGATAGGAGAGGGAGAGTGGAGAGCTGCAACCTTCTCTCATTTTTTCATGCCAGATCCAGCACAGGCATCTGTACGTGTGCTTGTGTGTGCGCATCTCCAAGGTGGAGCTATATATAGCTCCTGCACACCCAGCCCGGTTTGCCTGCCGCGGAGCAGGCTGCCTTGGCCTTCTGAAGCAATCTGGAGGCACTGAGTGGGAGGGGCAAAAGGGAATCAAATTCTCCATAGGGGGAAAAGCTAGAGAGGATCTGCTCAGACTGAGGAAACCCTGCAGGAAATAATGTTTCTGTAATGCACTTGAAGATCAATAATTCCAAATATTATTTTTAATACATCCTTGGAGTGCTATTCTATATTCATCTATTTTCCTGCATTTTTTCAGCTTCATGGTGTACCTAGGAACCTTACCGACTTGAAACATAACACACATATCACGTAAATACATATCATAGCTGGGATATCTTATGAAACTCACTAGAGCATAATGGTTTGCTTATGCCTGTACCTTGGTTGTTTGGCAGTAAATTTTGGGGGGTGGTAACTTTTGGCTAGCAGCATTTGGGGCGCTGGGGGGAAAGGACCCATCCTCTTTACAGGATGTAGAACTAAGGGACCCTTAGAACCTTTGGAGTAGCTTTGATATATTTCTTTGTATCAATTTTACTGTGGACCTGATACTTAAAGTTGTGCTGCTGTTTCATATCATATCTATTTGTACTGCATGGACTTTCTTTTATAGATGTATGCACATTTATTCTTCCCGATGCCTGGAATTATTTAATTCTGATAATAGCATTTCCATTTTCTTAGATGAGAAAACGGAAATGTAAAGGACACAAATAATTTGCTTAAAGTCTTCAAAAACCCACTCTTTCAACCCTGATGTTCCAATAACCTACTGTGAATTATACACTTAGCACTTTCCCCTCAAATAGAACAGTTCAGCTTCCCATGGTTTTTGGTCCTGGTAACAAAATCTGGTCAAGATTGATACCAGTAATAATATAGGCCAATATTACTCAGTGATTCAGACACAGTCGTATTTGTTGCTAAACCCTTATTGTAGTCTGATTTGTCCTTTTAATTAGACAGGAAATAGTTTGAGGGAAAAGACTGTTACCATTGAGCACAGTCCTAGATGGGCTCAGAGCTCCTCATCAGGAAGCATCAACATAAGGAATTGTTTCGATGGAGGCAGCAGTGACTTGGGGATAATGTATTGGTTGATAGGAGGCTCGGTGTGGGAACTACTTTTGGAAGCTGCCCTTGTCTTCATTGTTCTTTTCATAAGGAGTACTGGGTGACATGAGTGTTTCTATATCCTTCCACAAAATGATTCAATTTTCCAGTAGGGGTTATGACTTTGTACAGGTTATTCTGTATTTTCTCTTACATCTTGTGCCCCTTGAGACTAATAAGACACCAAGATGGGAGATAGAAAACTCACATTTCTTTAGGCAAAACATTCCATGTAATTGCCTTTTAAATAATCAGCAATGTCCTTTCATTTCCATTTTCATTTTCCATTCTCATGCATTTTTACATGTAAATTGGCCGTGTTCTGTATTACCTCACAGACCCTATCCTCTCTAAGTCATCTTTAAACTCTACTTTTCGTGTGTCAAATATTTGTATTTTTATTGGTACGTTGATTTTTCTTCCTTATGATATGCTATTTTCCATATTGTTCATCTTCTTACAATGTCCCTTGATACCACAATGATCCGATGTCATCGTTTTCTCCTGCTTCTTCTCAGGCTCTTTTCTTTGTGCCCGTCCTCTCTCTTCTTTCTGCTTCCAGCTTCCTGACGAGTCTCCCAAATTGGTAATAATGTATTTTATTGGAAATAAAGTTCTCCTTTTACATTTCTCCTTCTAATCTCTTCTTCATTAGCCATTTCAAAATACTATCCCAGTGGTTAAGAGCACAGGCTTTGGAAGGAAACCCATCCGTGTAAATATTTATGTATCATTATGCAGATAAGTGGATGTCAGTAAGTGAACTGGGGATTGTAATAGCAATTACCTCAGTTTTTGTGGATTTATTTCAATCTTAAGTGAGATAATGCATATAACACATTTAAAATACGGCTTGGCCCATAGTAATTACACATAAATAACAGCTTTCAGTAGTAAAAGTACTGTTTACAGTGACAATAAAGTGCATAGTGAAAACAAATTTTTGCTTGTTCCCCATCAATAGCCATCACACTTAAACTGGTTTTTAGCAAAGGTTTGTGATTAGTTATTTTTAGACTTTTTTTCCCTTTTACCACCAAGTACCCACTAACTCAGTAACTGCAGTAACTAATTTGTTCATTTTACTCACAATTTGTATTTTTCTCTGTTTTCCCAATGCAAGTTTCGTCTGTCATTCATTGTGTGCCTGGATTTGTGCAGTAGACAATTTATCAAATGAATAAATCCCTCTGCTTTAATCTAAGGCGTTGCACATTATTATTGGTGTAATGTATTTTTAATTTATAGTATTAGTTCTACTCTGCTTTGAAACTTTCACTGTGTTTCACTTCCTATCTTAAAAAGTACCATCTTTGGAGCAAGAATACTTGGGTTTGAATTCTGAGAATCGGGCTTAGTAATCACGTGCCCTTGAAAATACAGCTACTGAGTGGGACATTTCACTATGGTCGTATGAGTGCCCTATTTTGTAAAATTGTGTCCAGAAGTATATCCTTTTACTATTACTTTTAAAATAACATTTTCATGATTATGAGGAAATGCAGAATCATTCAGGGAAAATTTTATGCAGAGAGATCCACTCTTAACCTCTCAGGTTTATTGATATTTAAAATTGACTAATATGCAATTAGAATGAATATTCATTTTTGCATTTAGCCTTTATCCCACTTGACATCATAACATAAACATTAATTTCATTTCTTAATAACCATATTTTTATGGCTGCCAAATATTCTTTTATATAGAGACTTTAGATTGTTTCTGGTTTTTCATACTTCTAGAAATGAACATAAATATACATTAATCTTTCCAGTTCTGACCATTTCTTTATAATAACTTCTTAGATGTCAAATATATAAATATATTCAGACACCTAATGCTTATTGATAAATTGCCCCATCAAAAACTTTATACACAAGTTGATACTCTGTATAAACCAATATAGCAATATTCTTATTAACACTTGGTGTTGTCATTACAAAATGTGAGTATTTTGATAGTAAAAAGTGTATTTAGTTATTCTTTTAAGTTGTGCCTCTATAATTTTGGATGTGTTCAAGAAATCTGTTTATAATAGGCTCTTCATATTTTTTAATTTGTGAACTTCATTTGATTATAACTTTATTGGGGTATTCATGTTTTCTTTGTTTAATACAAAATCTGTATACTGTGAAAATTTCCTGATCCTGTTTTTTGCCTTTTGTATTTTATGTTTTGGACATACAGAAATTTGAATTTTATTGTAGTCTAACCTATATATTTGCAGTAGTATCGCTCACTGCTTTAAAGCTCAGAAAACGTTCTCTTACCTGTTGTAGAAACATACGTATGAGGACACTGTTGCTGAACTTCTTGCCTTCTTTGAAGTGGTATTTGGTTTATGTATATCATGTTTACAAGTATGTCCCTGTGTGATGAAATGGCTCCTGATGTGGTAGAAAATGCATTCTCAGTCTATTAAAATCCCATTATTATTTAGGCAGCTCTCCCAGGAAGTGAATAGTACCTTAATTCTTTCTGAGCTACCACTGTCCATTTCAAAAGTGCCACAGGGCAAAATGTACTATGGGAGATATTAATGGCCAGGTTACTCAGCCAAGGCAGGCACATTGTTCGCACAATTATCTGAATGACTCAGGCACTAAATCTGCTTTTGCCAGGATTATCCAGATGGTCCTTAATACACTAGGTAATTGCTCACCCCTGTACTTGATTTTTATGATGTACACCTGACCACGCTATTGCTTTTCCTGTACTGTTTTGTAACTGTTCTCTAAATGCTAGTCTCGTTGCATGTTTCTTTTATAAGAGGCAATTTCCCTGGTATTAAGAACACACAAGAGTTATGTAGAACTTTGGATGAAACCCAGCTTAGCCAGTTACAGTCTGTGTGATTTGGGGTAAGTTATTTAATCTCTGTAAGTCTCTGTTTCCTGTGTAGAAAATGATGATATTGAAAGTTCGTCATGTAAAGGGTTTTCAGGAACATGTATAAAGAACATATGGACAAAACCAAAGGAGGGTAGGATCAAGGATAGGAAGTGGGGATGGCTGGGGTGGGGGGGGGGATTGGCTGGAGGAAAATGGAGACAATTGTACTTGAGCAACCATAAAAAAATGTGGAGAAAACCCCCAAAATTCAGAGTCCCTACTTTAGTCTCCTTCTTTTGTAGTCTTCTTTTCAAACATATTTTTCATACCATAACCAAAGGTATATTTCTAAAACCAATCTCATCGGATACTTCCTCTACTGAAAATCTTTTGATATCCCCTTTTTAATAAGTTGCCTGAAGTCCTTCACATTGCACCTAAAGTCCTTTATTAAATGGTTGCAGTTTACTTCTTTAAATCTGTTTTCTCATTGTCCCAATCTCTTCCCTCTCCACTCTCCCACAATGCCAGTCACACTGAACTGTTCACACTCTTCTAATACATCTCGTTTTTTCCATCTCCCCCGCCCCCGCAAACTCTACTCTTTCCTCATAGGCTAGTCTTTACATTAACCTCCTTGTCTGCCGTGAAGTTGACTGCTAACATTTTCAAGGCTCAGCTCAGCTGTTACCTTCTCTGGGGGACTTCCCTAAATTCCCAGGCTGAGTTTTGGGCAAATATTCAGTGCTTCCATAACGACCTGTGGATACCTCAGCTACAGCATGTACTATAGTGTAACCAATTATTTACTTGTCTATTACTCCTACTCATAACCCCCTGGGGATAGTGGCCATGCCTTATTCCTGTGTTGAATGCCTTATTCCTGTGTTGAATGAAGGACTGACATATAGTTGATACTCAATTAATGTTTTATGAAGAAATGAATAAAAGGTTAAGATTAAACTTATTTAAAGTTTTCGACAAATTAAGGATTTATACCTCTACCTTGGAATGAATGAATGAATAAATAAATAAATAAAAACTACAAGCTATGTCAATCTTCACAATTTTTCAGGGATTAGCTTCCTGGTTTTATTGATTTATACAACAAAATAGAAAAAGGAGAATCCTTTAATATGCAATTTTATAAAGAAAAACCATACTTATGACACTGCAGAATTCCCAAATTTTAAATCAGTGGGAAACTCTTTTATATGATTCTGTTTTAGAAGGAAGAAGAAATATATAGTTACATGGATAATATAAGTATATAAATTAAGCAGTGGTGGAGCTTAGTATTGGCAAATTTATACTCCTTCTCTTTATTTAATAAAAAGGTCTTTCATGATGTGATATCCAGTAGTTTATAAAGTGTGATTACATGCATAATCTCATTTGATCCTTCACAATGGTTCTGAAAGTTATATTTGAAATACATGATTACCTACACTTAACAGATAAAGAAACAAACTCAGAGAGGTAAGTCATTTGCCTAAGATCATATAATAGTGGTATAGCTTGAAAAAAATAGTGGCATGTTTGGTGTATTGTTCTTAGCCAAAACATCTCCTGAGATGCGGGCCATCTGCCACCATTTTTTCCAGGCAAAGATACTGGTGTTGATATTAAAAATCCATTGAGAGTTATGAGCAATCCAGTGAGAATACACTGTACCAGTACCTATTTATAGTTTTCAATAATTTGAGAAGAAACTCATTGCCCAGAGTTTGGGGTTTAAACATATTTTAAAATCTTTTACTTATTTACTTGACTGGTTAATTAGACTATACACACACACACACCCATATCACACTCTTTTTTTTTTTTTTTTTTACTTCAGAGTGTATTTCTTTTTATTTGTGGTGACAGTTACAATGTTGTTTTCTTACATTTTAAAACTAGACTATTAAAATACTTTTTCTACACTTGATCTTGGCCAAAAGGCTGAAAAGTGATAAAAATACTTTTTCTAGATATTCTGAATTAAGTAGACAATATTCAACTTTTCAGTTTGGCTTAGTTTCTATGCAATCTTAGAAAACCAGATAAGTCAAATATGTTTTTCAAAAATAGTGAAATCGTTGAAAAGAAATTTATGAAAAATAGTTGGGTACTTACCTAGAGCAGTGATCTAGTGCAGTCTGAAAGTTGAAAATACTGAGGTACAAGGCTGATTTTCCTATTTGACTTGTGCAAATGATTTCTTCTCTATAGATGTGTTGCATGCGTTATCCCATAACCAACCAAATGTAGTGAAGTGGATTTTATTTATTTTTACCATTTTAAAAATGAGAAAAAATAGAGAAATTAAAAAGTTAATGATTAGAGAAGACAGAATTCACGTTCAGGTTATCTGACTCCTGAGCCTAAGTTAATAAACATTGGGTCATTCAGCCTCTCGTGATCTCTGACTTTAGTACTTTGTGAGTAACAATTTAAATTTTCTCTGTTTTAGGTGATAAATATCTATCCCTAGACTCCTAAATATACTTAGTATCAAAACAAGAGATTAAATTATTGTAAACATGTATCTTTTATTTATAGATATCCCCAAAACAAAATGGTCTTTCACTACAGTGATTTACATGGGCAGTTTCCCAAACACAAATTAAGCAATTACAATGTGCCATTTGAAAATATATTATTTTGACTTTGAACTATACATCGGAAGTTTTCATGCCTTTCTGCCCTAATTTTGCTTCCAAGCATCAAAAACCATAAACAGTAATTCTATCCTAAGACATCTAATCTGAGAGTACTTAATTGTCATGGTAACTGAAAGTACAGATTTGCTAGATATATCAGGCAAGATTGCTGAGTATATTATAAATAATATTTATGTATTTCTGAGATGCACATTAATATAATATACTGTTATATTACCTAAAATTTTCTATTACATATTATTTTATTCATTAAAGCAATATACTTTTAATGAAAGTCTTGTAAAATGCATGCTGGATTGATGCACTACATTTTTCTTTTGGTTTGCTTGTATTATTTTAGAGAGATAACTTTTGGTACTAAAATGAACTGAATATTTCTAAAATAAGGTATTTTAAAATACTGATTCATGCACATTTGAACGGTGATGAAACTAAGATGTTTACTTTCAATAAGGCACTGTATTTCTTTTTTAAAAATCTTTTTGATTAAGAATAACAGAAATACAGTAAAGTGCACAGAAAAGGGTCAGCTCAATGAATTATAACAAAGAATTTATACTCATAAAATTAAAACTCAGTTCAGAATAAAGAACCTTGCCAGCACCTGAAATTTCCTCTTCCAGATTTTCCCAATTACTACCACCTTGCTGGTCCGCAAATGTGGCCACTATTCTGACATTAAGACTTTATAGAATAGTTTTAGCCATTTTTGAAATTTATATAAATGGAATTATAGAGTACGTACCTTTTGGTATCAGGTTTCTTTCTCAAACTTTTTGGTGAGATATACAAGGTGGGGAAAAAGTAGGTTTACAGTTGTGAGTGTGCAAGACACAGAGTTTATTCTTGTATTATTATTTATTAATTACTGTATATTTTCCATACAGACTATTGCAAATGTATTTTTACTGCACCCTGTATTCATGTCTTTGCTTGTAACAGTGAATTTGCATGTAAAATGTAGCTTATTTTTATTGCTCTACAGAATTTTATTGTATGACTACTTCAAAAGGTACACATCTGTTCTACTTGTTGGACATCTGGGATGTTTCTAGTTTTGTTTTACTACTAATAATTCTCTTATGAACATTCATGACTGTATATTTCCTTTATAGCCCAGGTATGTGTATGCATTTTTTTGTAAAGATGTAACTAAGATTAAAATTGCAGCATCATAGGCTATTGCTTAGTAGAAATTCCTAGTTTTTTCCAAAGTGGTTGAGACAATTTCCAATTCAACCAGCAGTGTGTGAAATTCTCAGTTGCTCCATAGCTTTGCCAACACTTCCACCAATCACCACCTTTCAAATTGAAACTATCCTAGTGAGTGAGAGTGTGTGGAGATAAATATGTAGATATGGTTTTAATATGCATTTCCTTTTTTAATAAGAAGTCAAACAACTTTTTATACGTGTTTTGGCCATTTGAATAGCTGTTTTGAAGTGCCTGTTCAAAAGTTTTGTCTGTTTTGCTACTGAATTATCTCTCTTTTACTTATTGATTCATAGGAAGTTCTTTATGTAGTCTGCATTTGAGACCTTTGAGAATATTTGCAATTATCCCACTCTTTGATTCACCCTAATACTCCCGTAATGTTATCTTTTTATCCACAAATGATATCAATTTTAAGCAGTCTGTAGTATTTTTTATATCTTATTTAATAAGACAAGCCATTTGTTTACTTTAAGTCATGGAGATATTTTTTCTGCACTGTGTTCTAGGCATTATATTGTTTTACCTTTCACCTGAGATTGACTTTTGTGTGTAATGTGAGTCATATTTTATTACTTACATGAATATAAAATTGACCTAGAGCCATTTATTGAAAAGACTGTCCTATTCCCATGGTTTGGCAATGCTACCTTTGTCAAAAATCAAATGCACATGAATAGGCATGTTTCTTTTTAGATGTAATTGTGTTTTCACTAATTTATTTATCTATTGTTGAGCCCACATGCCTAGCCTTAATTATTGAAGATTTAAGATAGGTCTTAATGTTTACTAGAGTAAGGCCTTTAGTTTACCCATTTTTCTGAGTTCTTGAATACGAGCTCAAATAAATTGGCTCTTTCAGTTTGCAGGATGATGCCCAGCCCACTGAGCCACACCAGTCAGGGCCGATCAATTCTCTCTTTGCCTTTCTGTATAACTTTTAAAGTCACTTTGTTAATTTTTGTAATTCTTGTTGGAATTTGATAAAGATGGCATTAATCTACCAATCAATTTAAGGATAATTGACATGGTAAAAATGAGTTTTTCAATTTATGATTTCCTATATATCACTTTATATCTTTTAATTTTTTTCTAAATGACTAAAGTTTTCAGTGTGAAAACCTTGTACAGCTTTTGTTAGATTTATTCCTAGGTTTTTGACTTTTTGTGCTATTGTAAGTACTATAATTTCTAAATTTTATTTTCTAGTTTTGCCCATAGTAAATACAAATAGAGTCGAATTTGTATGTTGATCTTTTATAAACTTGCAAAACAAACTTATCAATGTTAATAATTTATTTGTTGATTTTTTAAGTTTGTAGAAACTCAGTTATTGAGAACAATGAATTTATTTCTCCTTAGCCATTTCTTACAACTTCTTAGAATCTTGCCTATTGCCCTGGCTTGGATCTTCAGTGCAATGCGGCACAGAAGTGATAATTGACATCTGCGTCTCATTTCTGATTATCGTAAGATATCACCATTAAGTATTAGATTTGTTTACAGCTAATCTTTATTGAATTAAAAAAGTTTCTTTCTATTTGGGTTTAAAATTTTTAATTTAAAATGTTTTCAATCTAATTTATTGATTTTGAGAGAGAGACAGAGAGATTTTTTCCACTTACTTTTCTAAATTCTTTTCTATTCCACTTATTTTTGAATTCATTGGCTGATTCTTGTATGTGCCCTGACTGGGGATTGACCCTGTACCTTTGGTGTATCAGGTCAGTGCTTCAGCCAACCAAGCTACCTGGCCAGGACTACTAAATGTTATTTATTTTGTTTGTTTGTCCTTTTTTTATTATTCAATTATAGTTGTCCCCATTTTTTAAATTTAAAATTAATTTTTTAAAATTTATTGACATGGCCATCTAATTTTCTCTTATACTAGATTAATGCAGTGAATTATATTGATTGATTTTCAAATGTTAGGCCAGAATTCCTGGAATAAATTTAACATGTATGTACCAGGTATATATTAATGATTATGCACATTACTGGACTGGGTTTCATAATGTTTTACATAGATTTTTTAGTTCTATTTTTCAATTTTTTGGTCAGGTTTTGGTGTAAAGCTTATGTTGGATGGACTCATAACATGAGCTGGAATATATTCATTCTTCCCTTCTGTTCTAGTAAGAGTCTGTGTATGATCCATACTCCTTCTTTTCAAAATGTTTTGTAGAATCCACTGGTGAAGCCATGTGGGCCCTAGAGTTTTTGTGCATCATAACACTTTAAGTTAAAAGTATATTTCTTTTATGAAATAAATTCATTCATATTTTCTAATTGTTATTTTACTTATTTTTGGTAAATTATATTTTTTGGGGAATTCGTTCATCTAAATTTTTAAATATATTTGACATTGTTTCTAAAAATAATTACGCATCATCATATTAATAGCCATAATATCTTAATGATGACCTTTTCATTTAAATATACCCACAGAGCTGACAATTGTTGACAAGTTGTATATATTAAAAATATTTTTATGTATAGAAATAGTTTTAAGTATATTATTATTACTACTTTTTAAATAGCATTATACCATATGCAGTGTTCTCTCACTTCTGTTTTTATCCTTGGCAACCATTATTTCCACGCATTATAGAGTAACACATTCTTTTTAGCATTTGCATAATATCCCTTTGCATAGAACATAATTTGTGTCCCATCTTTGAGTTATTTTCACAGTTTTTTTTTTAAAAATAGTACAAGAACATTATTGTGCATCTGATTTTGTATATTCCCAGGAATATTTCTTTAAGATATATTTCTAAAGTGAAATTGCTAGCAAAGAGGTACATCTTCACAGATTATCAGTATTTCCTTCAAAGAGATTTTATTAATTTATAATCCTAGTAGTATGAATCAGAATATTTGCTTTTGTATATCTTTCCCAGTACTAGGTAGTATCAATCTTTCAAACCCATTTAGAAGATTTTGTCTTTCCAATAAAACTATTACTAAAGAAATAATATAAATGAAACATACTCGTCTACTGATGACATCATAAAATCTAACATTTGGTATTTTCCTATATTGTTTTATTTTATATGAAAAATATTTCAATTTTATTAAGATTATAAAGCATTTCAGTTACAATGGACCCTAAGTTGCATTGATAAATTTCAAGTGATAAAAACCTCTTGCTCCCATTGCTTTTTATGTTAGTATCATAGACTTTTGATATTATGTATGATTATGTTTGCTCATATAGGAAACATTGTAATACTAGCTGTTCAACAGGCATAGATTTAAGTTTATGTTCTGAGACCGAGTAGATATGTATTACTGGGGGGGAAATATTCAACTCCTATTCTCATTGACTTCACTTTCTAACCTTGGGGAAATAGATAGGAAAGTAAGTGTGGCCCTGGCTGGGTGGCTCAGTTGGGTGGCGCGTCATCCCGTGCACCAGAAGGTTGCGGGTCCATCCCAGTCAGGGCACATACCTAGGCTGTGGTTTCATCCCTGACCCAGTTGTGTGCGGGTAGCAACCCTTTGATGTTCCTCTCTCCCACTGATGTTTCTTTCTATCTCTTTCTCCCTTCCTCTCTCCCTAAAATTAAAAACAACAACAACAACAAAAAAACCTCAGGTGAGGACTTTTTTTAAAAAAAGAAAATAAGTTTGCTGTATAGTCTGTCATCTGATTGTTTTTCAGATTTAATTTAGGTGCTTATGCTAGTTAGTCAGGTGCCTCTTCTAACGTACTTGCATATTTTTGACCTCCTTGTTTGTGAGTTTCCAGCTATGAACAAAAGCCTGTCTCTACATAGTAGTACATGTTATAATTAATCTACATAACTAATCAACTAAGTAGGCTCTTTGGCTAGAAATAGAAAGAAATAATGGAAATGCTTTATTTTCTTCCTTTACTGTATTGAATATATGGTATTTGTAGGTGGAGAGAAAGGGAGAGAGACAGACATAGACAGAGGTAGAGGGAGAGAGAGCATGTGCAGAAACACAGGTCTGCTGTGTCGTTGGCCTTGTATTGGGACCTGACGAGATAGTAATGATGAACAGCCAAACGCTTCCCTGCCTTCAGGAGGCTTCTAAGCTAAGTGGAAAAAATAGATTAAAAATAACCCCAAACTATGTGATGAATGCCTTAATGCAAGGAGAGTCAACACGTTAGGTGAGTGTTCTATGCCAGAGACATTTAGGAGTGCATGAATGGCTCAAATAATTGAAATAAATCTAATATATGATAGAATATAAATTATAAAGTAGCAAGACATGTGGCTAAGGAGGAGCAAAGACCAGATCAAGAAAGTTCTTTTAAGGTGTTAAAGGCTTTGTATTTCATCCTGGAGCAAAGGTTCCAAGTAAGGCAGTGATTTAGTTATATTTCTTAAAATGACTTATGAGGATTTAATAAAAGATATTAGGTATGAAAAAGCTTTGTAATTTAAATGTTAAGAAAATTAACTCTAGATTTGAAACAGTGTATGTACATAATTCTTGATTAGAAATCTTGCTACAAAATTGGCAGGCCTCTCCTCTCCAAATCATCTCTTTTAATAAGCTCTAATATAATTTTGTTTTTGACTTCATTTTGCTATTAGCTTGTTATAATAACTCCCGTTGAGTAATTAAGGAAAGAAAATTAAATAAATGTACTGAGTCATATATTTTCATTTTAATCATTTCCACTGCTTCTTTGAGAGCCAGATTTCTGCTAAGGCATACATATCTTTTTTAACTTTTTTATTTTAATATTAAATTTTTTATACTTTTTTTGTTGAGTTTATTGGGGTGGCATTGATTTATAAAATTTATAGGTTTCAGGTGTACAGTTCTATTATACATTATCCGTATATTGTGTTGTGTGTTCACCACTCCAAGTCAAATCTTCTATCACCATTTACATCTTTTTAAAAGCCACAGAAATTTACAGATGTCCTAGATTTAGGATTCTATCCCCTGCCATGGCTGAGAATACCTGCTTATTTTTATAAACACATATGGTTTTGTGTTTGTATACAATCATACTTGTAACAGGAGTATGTATGAAGGAGTCATTTACAGCATGACTAAATCACTCAAAAAAAGATGTCCAGTAGTACTGGGATATTAAGAGATACTTAAAACAGGAGGATTTTATGAAATACTCTTTCTTGAAGCTTCCTATGTCTGCCATCACCAGACTGATAATTATTTCTTTACTTATTTTTTACTGTGGTAAAGTTTACTATTTTTAAAGTGGAAAAATTGTCACCACTACTATCCAAAATGATTTTATTAGCCAAAGTAAAATATGCTCAACAAATCACATCTTAGTATGTAAGAAACACTTGCAATAAAAATTCCTACTTTTTTATATTCTCCTGAAATTATACATTAAGGAATCACAAAAAATAACTGATATGTACCGAGTGGCATAATTTCCTCTTTGTTTCTTCACTTTTTCTGTGCAATGCCATCATTGTTCAGGAAGTATTGTGCTGAGGTATAGAGACGATGCTAGTCATTTTTCAAATGTCCAAAAACATTTGTACTTTTCAAATCTAATTATTGCCTATTAGATTTATCAGAGAATTAAAATTTAAGTCAGCCTTTCCCCAAGATGAGTTTGTTTCACCCAGAGAATATTTTCCTTCACAATTGCTTGTAACATCCTTTGACTTGAAACTACCATTTGAATCTTGACTCATCATTTCTGCTTCATTATTGCCATAACCTACTGCTCAGCTTACTTATGCTTATCTCGTCATGTGTCCTGAATATGTCTGAGCTGGGCAGGTGCTGTGGATAATGGATAGTGATGGAGAACTGTTTCATTGATACCAGATGACAATTTCCTTCAATATTTTTTTTTACTAATGGGCTCCTAGGCAGAATTCTGAGTGAAAGTAACGTCTATTTTTGTACAAATCTGTGACGCTTTAATGAGATAGAAAGTTTTGCTTGTGTCTGCACTGTATATCTGCCAGGTACCTTTCAAAGTTATGCTTTGCCACCCCATTCAGGAAGTGTCCCCTAGCCTGACTTCTCCCTCTCCTGTGTATGTCCCTAATGGACTCCTCTACAAACTTCTGCATAACCTCTTCATTGTCATACTTATATCTGTCTGCCTTTCTTTACTAGATGGTAAATGTCTTAATATTTTTTATAAAGCTTCAGTGCCTAGAACGCTGCCTCACACTCAGGGATAGTCCATACTTCACATATTTTTTACAATAAACAAGATATTCTGAAAATGTTCTTTTGTAATAATTGCCCATGTTCTGAGGATGCCAGGAGGAAACCATCAACTTAGTAGATGCCCACACTGCTTTCTCCATGTTGCTGGCTACAGTTACAACCGTACTGTACTACTGTTCTACAACTGAAGTACTATAGGGCAGTGGGTCTCTGACTTTGCAATTCATAGGAATTACCTGAGATTGTTTGTTAGAAAGGAGTACTTCTGACCTCCATCATCACAGATTCTGGTTCAGTAGGTCTTGAATATGATCCAGAAATCTGCAATTCTAGCAGCATCTTTTTGCTCCTCAAACTACATTTGAGAAAGAAAAAAATTAGTTAAGAAAAAATGCAATTAACCTAGATGGAGCTAATGCATATCTTCCAATAGTATATGTGTGTAAACACACATGCAGAACACACACACCTACTCAGACTAAGCCTGAAGAACTGCCTTTAAATACCTCGAGGATCACCATGATTCCAGAGTATTACCTATTTTCATCACTGTTCACTGCTCTTCTCCCCTTCCTATTTCATTTCTATTATCTTTTTGTTTTCTATCAAAAAATGAATTTTCACATATATCACTGGCCACTCAGGACATCTCTTTTTTTCATGATAAATAATAACCTTTTTCAGTGCATCAGATGACCTGTTCTTTGGTTCTTCTGTTGTGCTTGGCCATACATATATTTTGAAAACTAATTATAGGTGACTGATTTTTTCTGCAAAAAAGGTGTTTTGTTGGTAAAGGAGAAGGAAAATATAAGGAGGGAACAATTTTTTTTTGAGTCTTCATTTTTCTGGGTGACCTTTGAATGGGTTGTTTCTGGATTGCTAAAAATAATAAAACAAGATTTTTATAGCCTACCTAGTTCTCATGGTGTTTGGGAAAATGAATAATATATTTACAAACTTAGAGCAAGGCTCTCATTTTTATAAAAATGTTATGAAAATGCATGTATTATTTTATATTAGCTCCTCTAGTGTTTTGTTTTTTTTTATTCCTGGTATTTTCTCCAATCTCAACTGTATTATCTATTTTATCTACTAGAATTTTGAGTCTAATTTGAATTTAAGTATTCCTTCCATTTATTTGATTTTATACTTGAGAGTAGTTATGGTATACTACTCATGGCTATGCTTCTATTTTTGGAAATCAAAATTATATCATGAAGATTTTCTATTAACATTTTCCCATTAACTACTGTTTTCTGACAATATGCTGAAAATTTCCCACTGAATATTGTCTGACATAAGGTGGTAATATGAATGAATATTAGTATAATGACTGCTAGTCAAAGTATTTGAGAATCAACTGAGAAACAATGTTATACATGTTACCACAAACAATGTTTATGCACATCTCCTGTTTTTAAAAAGAATAATACTGCAAAACAAAAGACTGTCTTTTGGGTCCTTGCTAATATATTAAGTAAGGAGATAATCTTGCTGGCCTCAGCAATTATTTTATTTATTATTTTAGATATCTTAGTGTAATTTGCACATAACCTAGTTATGCGTGTTTTTGAATTTCAGATTCAATCTTCCTCCACAACTCTTCTGGAATTTATTTTGGCAGGTGCCATTAATAAGTGTGTAACTAAAAATACCTTTGCAAAATGGCATGCCTTAGTTAAATTTGGCTTTATCTCTATCATCATCCTTTAAACCTATCAAAGAGAGGAGTCTCTTCTTTTTCTTAATTCCAATTCCTCTCCTTGTAATCTGGGTCTTAGTTTTCCACAACATGAAAGGAAGTTTGTTCTCATATTCATATGCTTCTTCCCCAGAAATTCCAATCTTTCCTTCTCAACACCCTAATATTCCCCACCTTCAAATTTGTCACTTATGATTTTTACTAACTTTTCTAGCTACTTTTAGAATTCTATCTCTCTCTCTTTCCTTTTCCAGAATTACTAGTTTGTAGTTTCAAAATTAGGACCTAAGCTACAGCAACACCCTTCCATCCTTCTTCTGATTCATGGAAATGGAAGAGGAAAGCCGATGTCTGGGTCTTCTTTCTCTTCTTGGGCTCTTTGGGATTACACCCTTCCACCTTTGTAGTGTCTTTGCTATATCAACTATCACCTCCTTCTTGGATCTTCACCCTTGATCTCTCCACTGGCTTTCTGATGTCAGCTTTCAAGCATGCCTAATTACCTTTTCTCTTAAAAACAATGAAGATAAAATTAAACCAACAGAAACCTTCCTTTAACTCTTGCACCCCGCCAAGCTGCTGCAATCATTTCTCCCTTTTCTCTTTCACAGCCCGATTTCTTTGAACAGTTATCTATGTTTAATTTATCATTATTTGCTTTCAATTCACTCTCTGTCCTTTGAACTCTGGTTTATATACCATTCATTTCAAGATCACTAAATATCCCTTATTTCCTAAATCTTGTAGGTCACTTCCAGATATTACCTTACTTGACCTTTCAGCAGAAATTAACCCTTGGATTTGTTTTCTTGGAAAAGTCTTTTATGGTTTGGATTAATTGTTAAGCAAATATTCATTTTCCTACCATTCCAAATATTGCTAGATCCTGTGGCCATACCAACTGATGTTGTGTTTGGTCATATGATTTGCTTTGCTTAATGAAATAATAGTGAGTGTGAGCTGAGCAGCGGCAGTGCATCTGCAGTGTGGCCCGGCTCTTACACGCTGCCTCTGCCATGAGAGGCACAATGCTGGGAACCTGCCGGTCCAAGGTGAACCTGGGCACATGTGAGCACACGTGAACTCCGTGCAAAGCTTACAGTTTAGTCCAGTCAACCCTGCAGCCTAAGGCACAGGTGTAGGTGACCCAGTCACACTGTGGACCCATTAGCAAAAAAGCAAAACAAAACTTGCCATAATGTTGAGAGGTTTGTTTTTCATTGTCATTGGGGCAATAGCTGATCGATGTACCTCAATTCCCCAGGATTTCATGAAATCATCTATGGTTTTTCATTTAGGTCTCAGAAACTTTTGTAATCTTTTTAGTCTTTTCTTCCTCTACCTTTCTTTTAAGCATCAAGGTTCTTTAGGCTTCTGCCCTAAGCTCATAACCTCAATTCAGATTCATTTACTGTGAGGTCTTTTTTCCAGTGACAATTTTGATTGATAGCTATATGCTGATACCCTCTAAATCATTCACTGAAACGTGACCTGTACATCAGGCCCATCTTCTCCATGACGCGTTGACCACTTGGTGGTTTCACAAGCATGTTGAACTCCATTTCCTGGACGCATTGCTTCTGCTCCACAGTCCATCTCATTCTCAACCACAAGGGAAAATATAAGACAGTTCTGTACCAACAGTATTATTACAAAAAATTAGCATAGGGGTTGTAAGTTATTATTCCTCCATTGCAGAAGAGGACCATGAATCCCAACGGAGTTAAATACTAAGCTCTCTAACCCAATGGCCACATACTACAGACCTACTTGTAAAATTTCATGGGCTACTTATTTAAATTCTAAAATAGAGGTAAACCAGAATTACACAGTGATTTCTTTTTTTATGCTAATAATCTCTTGATAATTTGACATTTTTTATAAGTAGATTTTACTATTTAAACCCTTCAATCTTCTTTTTAGGATGTCATATTTTATGTACATAGTGCCTGTTCAGCAATAACTGTTGCTGCTCCCTAAAAAGAAACTCCCTTGCTATTCTCCAAATAAACCACCACATTACTGCCTCTGTGCCTTTGTTTATGCTATTTGTTATAACTAATGATGCCTTGTCTCCATATTTATCCAGACTCTTCCCTTCTCTGGAGCCCTTAATTTAAAGCTTAAAACTCTTTGTAAAAGATTCTCAGATCATTTACAATGACACTGGTTAATTTCTTATAGTATTTTTTTCCAAATAGATCAACTAAGATTCCTTGCAAATTACCTGCAAGGCACTGATCTTAATCATATGGAAGCTTTCACACTATATAAATAGTATCTACTCCACAGGCATTTTTAATTTAGTTGGAGTATGCAAGTAAAATATTACTAAAATGTAATTTTTCCATATCACTTAGTAGTTTCATATTCCAACTTTTCAAGCTTTCTTGAACACAAAAACTGTGTGGTCAGCCTATTTTGTGTTCAACACCAAGTATATTTTATTAAAGAGCTATTTAATAAACTGAGTTTTTATTATTCACCCATATCATTGCTTTTTCTTTTACTACCCTCTCAGAAATATTACTCTGATTATATAGCATCCAGAGAAATATTTCTCTCCCTCAAATCATGGATTCATATAATTCATGGAAGAAATTATGGGAATTGGTTTATTTATTGAGGAGAAATTTAAATAAACTTTAAGTAAGACAAAATTAAACCTGCAATCTCAAGGAGTTTATTTATCAAATTCTTTATCATTCTGGTTTATATGATACTAAATAAAGTATGTGAAAACATAGACTAATTACTCAGTGATTTCTATTTTATATGCTAATAATCTTTTGACAATTTGACATTTTTATAAGTTGATTTTCTATTTATGAAATGGCATAACACATGTAAATTGTTAAATGTAGTTTCTCACAGAGGAAGCAGTTGATAATAGAAATAATAGAAATGTCATGCTTAGGTACTATGTCTTTCAGGTCCTATTAAGTTTTTTTTAATTTTAATTTATTTAGTTTTAGAGAGAGAGGAAGGGACTGAGAAAGAGAGGGAGAGAAACATTGATGTGTGAGAGAAATATCAATCGGTTGCCTCTCACATTCCCCCAATCAGGGGCCTGGCCAGCAACCCAGGAAACCATCAAACCTGTTACCTCTTGGTCTGTGGGATGACACCCAACCCACTTAGCCACACTAGTTAGAACTAAGGTCCTATTATGTTAGAAAAATGTGTCTTTAAGGCATAGGAGAAGAAAGTCTGTATTCAGGGAGAATACTGAGGATCTCTCTATGTTTATAATAAAATAAATGAAATTATAATTGCAATGCCCAACTAAAAACCCTTGTATTGTACTTTGTTACCCCGAGAGTCATTGAGAAGTGAAGTTATATGTCTTTTTTACATTTAGTGCTTTGGTTTAATCTATGATTAAATAGCAGAATCATAACTACCCCCCACCTGGTATTTTTGAATTACACTTTGCTCTATTTCTCACTGCCAAGAGAAACAAGATGAGATCAGGTGACCTCCCTGGGTAGTAACTGGGATTTTTGCAATCATTCCAAAGATCTCCTGCTCCTTGACTACTCAAGAGATGGGAATGGTTAATTATGGGTTCATTCTCTTGTTAGAATTGGGATACTAACTAAAAAAAATTCATGTTCGATCACATGTGAATATAAATATGTAATTTGAAGTTAATATAAAATATTTAAAATATTAACTGAGTTTTCTGGGGGGATTATCCATCTAATAAGCCTTCTTTAATTAAAAAAAATGAGAGTTAACTTAAGCGTCTTATCTGTTTGAAAATTCTCCACCAATAGACACATTCTTAGAATTTTAAGAACTAGACGTTCATGTTAAGCATTGGTAAGCCCAGGAAATTCATGCAATTTGAAAACTTGTGAGAAAAAAGATGAAACAGACTTCCTGGAATCATACTATGGAGCATTTCTGGAATTAATAGGTTGGGAGTAGCAATTGTAAAATCTTGCAGAAAGGACCACATGTTACGGAATTATAGAATTCCTTCATCTCTCCATGATTAAAATGTTTATCATCAATGAAGTGATCTATCCTTCTTTATTAGGAAGTGAAAAGATACAATAACATCTGTAATTGCTAACCTTTATCATTGGGGTGCTCAACTCAGAAATAGATATGTAGATATTATATATTATTTGTTTTAAGAAATCACACTTTGAATTAGTTTTCCTACAGTCTTTTCTTTATTTCATTCTGAAATGATCACCTTATAAGATGTAAGAATTGTCAAGAACTCTATTTAGTATAAATTATTTTATAAACAAATATGTAGGCATTTATTATAAAGCAACCCACACTGGAGGAGCTGAAAGTTGAGTCTATCACGTTAACATTCTGCAGCTTGTGCCACTTTTGGATGCTATGATACGCAGCTCCCGGGAGAACCTGATTTCTTCAGAACCTGCTGAAACAGAATATGACTTTGATATTAAACTCTGCTCTGCATGTGATCCACTTATGTAAAAATGGACTGCAAGTGTTTCATTTCTTACAAAAAGGTAAATATTGGTCCATGCAGATAAAAACCTCATGAAGTTCTCATGGTTATTCTGCAGCTGATTGAAGAAATTTCCTCTGCATAAAAATAATCTTGTAAGCATTTTTGTGGATAAAGGGGAAAATGGATGCAGACAGGAATGAGACTATATAACATCATGTATTACAAACCGAATTTCATTCGCTTTAGAAATCCTCTCAGCCTGTGATTCTCAAGTATGAATATGCATTAAGTATCACTGGAATAGCTTGTTAAAGCAGATGCTCTCAGTGATTCCAATTCAGTCAGCTGGAGTGGGGCTTCATAATTTTCATTTCGACAAGCTCTCAGGTGATGCGGCTGCTGCCTTTTGACAATGACCCTGTGGGTAGTGCAGCCCTGGGTCACCCTGGTACCAACCCTTCATTGTTCCTGGGTAACACTTACCTTTGGAAAATGACAACCAAACCAGGAGTATGAACTCATGGAAAAAAGGAACTAAACATAACTAAGGGAAGAAATATCTAAACAGCTTAGTAATTGTATAGATGGAGCTGTATTAGCAGGATTTTTTTTTTGCCTTGATTTAACATTACTGACACATTTTTTCTTACTACCAAAACTGACACAAGTAATCTTCCAGGGCCTAATTTGATTACCCTTGTGTTAGATAAAATATTGACATTCCTGTTGTTTGTAAGAAATAAATAGGGTAGGTTTTTAATTTTTTGTTACAGTCAAGTAACAAACTTGCTCTGTGGAGAGCAAGTGAGACACCCCAATGTTTTCTCATTAACAAGTGATTTCAAGCCTCTGAGTCTAGCAATTAAAGAATATGCTGTAATTTGCCATGACAAATAAGCAGTGAAAATACCCTTAAGGTTAAGTATTGAATTCCAAAGATATTTCTAATATTTTCAAAATCAGGGTGATACAGTATCTTGAAACCTTAGCTAAGTATTAAAACCACCTAGATAACTTTAGCAATACTGAGTCCTGGGTGCCACCATTCAGACATTCAGATTTAATTGATTTGGGTCCAGTCTTGATATAAGAAAATGGATGGAGGAGAATGATTAAGAAAGGAACTGCAGACAAGAAGCCCACAACCATTTCTTGGTATCTTATTTTCATATGTCAGGTACTACATTAGATGGTTATAGATATTGGTGTCTTAAACCTCACATAAAGTTACAAGGTAACTGTTAATTAAGAGCCTTTTATTAAATCTAAGGAAATAGATGAATAAATGGATAAAATATTTGACATTAGAAGAGGCCGTTTAGTATACAGGGGACTAGCCATGGGAACCCAGGTCAGGGTGATTGTAGTGTCCATGCTTCTCCATTTCTTCTCAGGGGGACTTGATATTTCCTTCTTGTATTTCTTCCTTTCCTTTCCTTTCTCCCCTCCCCTCCCCTCCCCTCTCCTCTCTCCTTCTTTCTTTGTTTCTCTACAAATCTAAATATTTTGGAATAAGAGACAAGCTCTAGTACATGTTGAAAGACTGCTGTACCATATGAGGAGCATTCTTTGAATATGAGCCAATACAAATGTCTAAATAGGAATCTCAGCTGCATTTTCCAAGCACATCTATGCCTCACAGCCTTATTCTGTTGTGTAAGGGGCATGGGAAGATAGGTAGGTAGTGTAGATACAAAATTAGGTAACAATTATTGCTGTAATTACAGTTGAAAGCTGTGATCTCTTCATGAGACTAAAAAATATTGGGTTGGCCAAAAAGATCCTTTGGTTTTCTCTGTACGATGGCTTTGACAGTGCTTAGTTGTCTTTAACTTCATTTGAAACAATTTTGTTAGACTGTATTGTGACAGCTGTCATACCAGTGTGCATTTAAAAAAACTTATCAAAATTGGTGAATTTTTGTGTAGCCATTTTAAAATTGAAGATGGAAGGAAATATGTAGTAGTTTTGGCATATTATGCTTTATTATTTCAAGAAAGGTGAACACATAATTGAAATGCAAAAAAAGATTTCTGCAGTGTATGGAGAAGGTACTGTAACTGATCAAACATGTCAAAAGCAGTTTGCAAAGTTTTGTGCTGGAGATTTCTCACTGGACAATTATGCTCCATGGTTGGGTAGACCAGTTGAGGTTGATAGCCATCAAATTGAGACATTAATTGAGAACACCAACCATGCAGGAGATAGCTTACATACTCAAAATATCCCAGTCAATACAGTTATTAGTGAAAATGAAAAATATGTCATTTATTATATGGAAAAAACTAAATAGACTTTTTGGCTGATCCAATAAATAATAAATTCAATAAACTAATCTAAAATGGGTATTGAGCTACTTTTCATATAAAGAGCTTAGAACAGTATCTGTCAAATAGTCTGGTTATTATATATTATTTGTATACATTTGCTTTCAAATTTTAATCTTGGTTTAAGTTCTGGAGTAGGCTCTTATTTCAGTTAGTTATGTCAATTAATATGTAAGTGAGAGAATTTGTGCTCATCAACCGGGTGTTGGCATTAGCAAATATAAACTCATCTACAGCTCTGACTGATGTGGCTTAGTGGACTGAGTCCAGCCTCTGAATCAAAAGGTCACCAGTTTGATTCCCAGTCAGGGCACATGCATAGGTTGCAGACCAGATGTGGGGTGTGCAAAAGATAACCACACAGTGATGTTTCTCTCCCTCTCTCTCTCCTTCCCTTCCCCTCTCTCTAATAAATAAGTAAGTAAGTAAATCTTTAAAAAATCATCTACAAATGTACTTTATTTTTTCTGAAGCAAGTCAATTCTAATCTTTCCTTAAAGGAGCAATGTAACTTCATGAGAAAAATAGTTTCAAAATTCTATATAAAAATATGATTTTGTTTTCCTTGCATTTATTTAAGTTGAAACTTTAGCATTATAAGCACCATTGGCTAAAACCACTCCTTTAAGTATGATGTAATTCGTAAATTATAGTAATCTCTTTTAGTTTTCTCAAGCAAAATAAGGGTCTCTTATAAAGTAATTAATTATGCTTACAATTTCTTGTAAAATTAGATTTGTTATATTTAGGTCTATATAGTCATTATTTTTTCTCTCTCTCTTTTTTATTGTTGTTCAAGTATGGTTGTCTCCATTTTCCCCCGACCCCAGACATCAGCTTTAAATATACTAAGGAAAATGGGACTTCTTTGTTAATAGGTTATATATTTTATCTTTTAAGAACAAAATTCTAAATTTTTAATTGACTGACATAAGTGCAGTAGATTAAGTTTTAATTTTATCTCAGTATTTTATTTGTTTTCTTGTGGAATTGTGTTTCTTTTGTTCCATCTGATGGACATCTCTTTTTAAAGCAATGTGTGTTCTCATTTGAAACCAATGACTTGCTAAAACGTTTTAAAGATGCTCCTGAGAGTTACAAAAGTTTTATAACGCCTTCTGTGACAAGGAACCTGGGAGGCTTCCAGTCAACACTGAGTTGTATTCAGTGCATTCAGTCAATACTGTGGAGTTAGTAGTCTATTTTTGTCCCACTGGGCAAAAAAGAGGCCTATTGGGACAATGGCTGGAGCCCAGCATGGTGGAACAGTGGAATTGAATAGAGTACCCACGTGGCACTGGGAGGCAGAGATTATTATTTCCTCTATATAGATGAGGGAACTGAGGCCAGGTGAGGTTACATATTTAGGGTCATAAGCTGTAGGCTGGTGCGTGAACCCAGATTTGATAGACTTTGTGCCTATCCTTCAAAACACAGGTCGCAAACACAAGGCCCTGGAGCTGAATCCAGGCCTCCACCTCGTTTTATCCGGCCCAGCACCTTGTTTCTACCGGTGGCAGTGCCGAGTTCTTGCTTTACTGTTAAGGAGTAGTTACATTTATATAGTCTTAAAATTGCATTCGGCCCTTTGAAGGCAACCTCGAGGCTGATGTGGCCCCTGGTGAAAATGAGTTTGACACCCCACTTCAAAGTCTTCCCAGGCTCTACTGTTTATTCGAATGGACTGTTTCATGCATTTCTGTTCTCTGGTTTTCCGTTGGATGAAAATTTGAGATTTCCTTCCATCAAGGCATATTTCCCAGTGGTGGATAGATAGCCTTATTGCATTATATTTACCTTCAATGAAGATGGTGTTGTGTTAAATCTTTTAAGAGAGGCTGTTTGAGATCATCACTGTCTCATCGCCTGCATGTTAATACAGTTCAAAACTTTTCAAACATTGGACAATTGAAGTTAATTATATAGTTATTTGTCTCTTGAAGATAGGAGTGTTGATCATTCAGTTGGAAATAATGTGCTTAAATGGAAAAGTTAACAGTTGCTGAGTCATCACATCACATGGCATAATGCATATTTATGAATATTCTTTTAAAATAAAGTAATAGTTACTTTAATTTAAATTCCAGGATTGTTATATTTTCAGAACAAATACAGCATTTAAGGAAGTTTTATGTGTAGGCCTAATCTTTCAGCCACCCTAAAATTGTTTCAGCCCTAGAATTTGCTGTATCATTTCTAAGCAATTGTACGAGCAACTTCTAAACAGCAGTCCTCTTACCCCGATCATTGGGCATATGAAGTGCAGTTACTACATATAGCCGCTGAAAGAAAGGAAGCAGTAGCTTTCATTGAACCAGAGAGGCAGGGCAAAGGGATAACTGGGGAAACTAGGGGGAGAGCTGTCAAGGGAACATGTAGAAAGGTCATACAGACAAAGCTGAAGGGGGTTGTATGCGGGGTGGATGGTCGGGATGGGTGGGGTGGGAGAGGCATGGTAGGGACAAAATGGAGACAACTGTACTTGAAGAGCAATTTAAAAGTTATTTTTTTTTTAAAAAAAAGGATTCAACTTTGTATCAGGACCAGAGCTTTGCTATATTTCATGTAAAATTGTGGAACTCACCTTATCTAATTGCATTTTAAGATCAGTAAGATAAGTCATTCTTATTTGCTTAATGGATTGTTGCACGGTTCAGGAGAAGGACATAATGGTTGCTACATAATGGCTGGAACTCTTCCTAGACAATGGAGCAAGTATTTATTAAGTATTTATCCTGTGTCAATACCATGCTAAGTTAAAAGAGCAGAATATTGTTAAAATGTCTACTCTGCTTGCCTGAACACTTTGGCATTCAACAATGTGGCTTTCTTCTTAGTCTAGTCTGCTCATAAATCTATATATATTTATATATTTCACTCTAACTTTTTATTAAGTATGTCAGACTCAAATAGACAAGTTTATAAGAGCATATTTATTAGCAGTAATTTGGTCGTAAATTCTAACTTTTTTCATGGACTATCAAAGGTATAGTTTTATTGCTAAATACTATAGATGGATCTCAAAACAATAGCTACCATTTCAAAGGGGTGTGTGTGTGTGTATATACACATGAGAGTAGAGATGTATACAAATAATTAAGGCACACCGTGAAATAACATTTAATTTGTGCAACCATTTTGGTGTGCTTTCTTTAACAACTGAATTTGACTTTAAATGCAAAGGTGATATGTTTGCTGGATAATTGAATTCTATTATAAATTCCTTTTAAAAATTAACTGTAACCCTAATAGCTTTTTGTATAATCCAATATTTTTGAAAACAATCTTGTGAAATTATTTAAGATGAAGTTCAGCTATGATTGAATAAAATGTAAGGCAAAGAAATGCATTTTTTCCCCTTTGAGAAAATAGTTTACTTGTTGATCCTCTCTTCTTTCCAAATCCCACGCATCGCAGTTGATCTAACATCCCCACTGACCAGAGCCGTGTTTCAGGCAATGGCGCTCATAGAAAGGCCGCGGTACTCTGTAGCTCGGTCCTCCTTTATAACAATGTCAGGGGCTCTACTTCTTACCTTCTCTGTCACACTCCTTGCCCCCAAATGTCACTAAAATGAGTTCCATGGATGACAACCTTAAACATTTTCAGATCTAGCTCCTATTTTCTCTTTTATGTTGGATCTTCTTTTTATACATTTTTAAATTATTTATTTCATTCACGGAACTCTAAAATATTATTTTATTTGCATCATCAAAGAGAAAGGCTAATTTGACTTTGATAGTCTCAGAACTTAGTAAACACATTTTTGTAATGTATTGTCCAGAAGAGCTGTATCGCTGAAGCGGGGCATATTGCATGAGTCCGGGCTGTGGGGAACAGACGCCTCTCTTGGCTGACAAGGGCCACGAGCTGCAGCCGCGCAGGGGCAAAGGCGTGCAAGCTGGCGCTTCCCGTCTCACGGTCCAGGACTGCATGCAGCAGAGCTCAGACATGCCGTCCTTGTGACTCCTTTGTCAACAAAACCTGACTGTGACCTGAACTCACTCGGTAGCAAAGCCTGTTCTGAACTGATCTGAAGTTACTTATACTTTATTCTCTCCAGGATAAATGTTGAATATTCACAATTTTTGCCAAAAAAGTAATGATGTTTTAGTTACATGTTGCTATTTCAGTCAGGTTTATACCTTTCCAAATCTCCAAAAATTAAAAAAAATCTAATCCAAAGCATATCTTGCCCTGTGGGATTTGGGAAGGGTCGTTCTGTATTAGATGTTGTCCTTGCCCTCAAGTAGCATGTAGTTTATTGAGGTGTGTGGCAGGAAATGCTGACTCAAACAGGTAGTCAACATATAGTCACTGAAAGCCTGCCAGTTGGCAGATACAAACATGTTTGCCTATATAGTTAAGAATTAATTATGTAGCATTCTCTCTCTCCCATATATATATATATATATATATATATATATATATATATTCTATATAGTATAAAACTATTTTATATAATATGTATAATGTTAATTTTGTAGTACTATATAGGAAGGAAGTATGATTTTAGAATAAGTCTAGTGACAGAAAAGCTTTCAAAGAGAATTAAAACTTTTCTTAAGCAACTTTAAATTTGTTTCTTAATAAAGTAAGGCAAAACCATAGTTAAAAAGGGCACCTCTGTATATATACCAGAAGAAAAAGCAAATAAGGCAGTAAAATTTTGATGAACTCTTTAGCAAGTGTGTTTCTCTTTCCATTTAACAGAGGTGTTTTGAGGAGAGATCAGTGTAACAGATTTAAAGAACCAAATAAAATTTGACTTTTACTTTAGACAAGTTACTCAAAACCTCTATGCCTGATTTATTATCTGTAAACTATTAATCATAAAAGCAGCTACCACATAGAGTTGTTAGAGAATTACATTAGGCAGCACATGTAAACATAGGAGGTTCCTATGCCTGGAATGTAGGGCGTGCACAGTAAATGCTGCTGATTATGAAGCTGTTCTCATCCAGCCCCTGTGAACAAAGATATTCTTAGGCTATGGAATTCTACATAATATTATTAGCTATTCAAGAGAGTTATTTTCATTGCATATTAGATTTCCCCTTGCTGGGTAAATTGTTCCACAATTTTTAAAGATTTCATATCTAATAACCAAAGTAATTATCTGGTGAACAAGCCATCTTTGGAGGCTTGAGGTCTTCACATTTATTACTGGAAGTTTCTCAGCTGACTCACATGAGACTTCTTGATTTAACTTCTGTATTTTTTTCAGGGAGCAGAGGAAATCGGAACTGCAGTGTTTTATCTTATGAAACACTTGATGTATTATTTATGGAATTACTTCTGGTGACTCCAAGTTTAATAGCTACATCATTAAATGTAATTATAAGATGATCACACCCCTTTCACTCTCTAAGAATCTCACTGAAATTAGCAACAAGATATGAAAACTGTGAAGAACCATGGCAATGGATAATATTCACAATCAGAAACTCGGTCATATTTCTGCTACATATACCAATATCATACTAGAGTAAAGGAACTATCAATGTGGCCAAGAATTTCTGTCTGTGTTAAAAAGACTCATCTAAAAGTGTAAGTAAGGTCACATTATGATTTTCATAGACCCTGGGTGCTTCTACCTTTGTGTGCCCCTTACTCCATGAAAACCAGTTATAAATCTACTATAGCCATTACTGTGTTTATGTAGAGATGAATGGCATTAGGGTTGAATGTAATCCAGGAAGGACATACCTCATAGAATGAAACAGTGGATAGATTTTTAAGCTAAAAGCTAGATAACAAAATTATTAAAACCATCTTTTGTTCTACTTTAATTTTCACCAGCTTTTTGCTAGTTTACTTTAACAAGTAATATTTGAATTTAGGCCTGCAGGCTTTTTTTTTTTTTTTTAAATGGCAAGTCCTAGCCTGGCTCAATTGTAAATCACTGCTGGTCTCTTCCCCTTTAAATAAAAATCTGGAGTTTTTGATTTATTGTTGATTTGTTTACTTCAAATGATTTTGCTGGCTAAAATCTACCTTCTACTCTTAAGTTGAGATTTTCACTGAAAGTATCCAATCTTTGTCTACTATGCAAGGCAGAAATGATCCTCCCACCAGAGATGCAAAACAGGCCTCCATAACTCCCAACATTTTACATGTCAACAAAAGATGACCAGAGTTAAAACCCACAAATGAGAAAAGGAGAAAACAGGATCTATAAATCAATAGCTTTTGAAACCAAAGTATCACATTCAAAGGAATAAGATTATGATAGCAAACAAAGTGGTCATTGTGGATGATAGGATTTTTTTTAAGGCTTCGATTTTAATGGTAGAACAGGAAATAACACCAGACACATTCTAAGACATTAGTTCCGTCTGGGTTGGTCTGAATCTTTATAAAGCATCCTTGTTTGCCAAGCAGGTAAACCAGTGGTTCTTAAATCTGGCAAAGCATCAGAATCATCTTGAAAGCCCTGTCCCTAAATATCTTCCTATGGAAATTCTGATTTCAAAGTCCATAGTGGAGTCTGTATGTTCACAAAGTACCCAGAAAGGGTTCTGGAGGCCTACCAAACTTGGAAATATTGCTATAGTCCTTACGTATGTTTAACATCATCTTCCACAATCTCATTTCTTCCTCTCCCCCAAATCTGAAGGTCTCTACTTATGCTAAGCTGTGAAACCAGTGTGTTGCTGACAAGAAGGACTGCCTTTTGGACTGCCTTGTTGCTCAACTATTGACCGTGGGTCGTGTGCAGGGTGAGACAGCTCTTCTTACTCCAGGACAGTTTTCCAGGGAAGAATATAACTATAAGCTCAGACAGTGTGCATTGACCAGCAAAGGTGACTTAGGTGGGGTGTAAACAGCCGTGCTTTCAGTGAAGATTAATTTTGGCTGCAAGAAAGATAAAGCATGGTGAAAATGGTTTAAACAAACAAACAAAAAAGGCTTTATTTTTCACATGAGTCAGGAAGTCCAGAGGCAGGAAGTTTACACCTGTATGTCAGTTTCAGGCTATCCTTAAGTATCTTTGCTCCTTGTTCTTTCCTGCTTTAGTATCCTAAGAATGTGGTTTCATCCTCTAGTTCAAGAGGGCTGTTAAGCCTTGGGGCATATGGCCACATTCCAGGTGGGAACAGGAGGAGGGGCAGAGGACCAAAGGGACAGGCCATCCAGTACAGTGAGCTCTATAAAACCTCTTAGCTTTTCTGGTAGTACTACCCAGAGACTTCTGTGAATATGTCATCAGTTAAAGCTAAACCACACATTCATCCTCAATTGCAAGGAGTTATTAAAAATTTTATATATTAACCTTCTATAGAAAAGGAGCTCAGATGAAAAGAGGGATTTGGGATGACTCTAAACACAGTGTTTGCCAAACCAAACAATTTCACGATTTTTATAAATGACTTTCTTAATTGACTCTTAGGAAATTAGAGATTCACTTCTACAATTATATCATACTTAGAAAATAACAAAGAAAAAAGTACATTTAAAATTATGTAACAAGCTAAGTCATACTCAGAAGAAAATTATTTTACATACTGAAAATTAGTGAATTTTTATTGACCTAAGCAAAAATTAGAAAAACAATAAGAAATATATACTTAAGGAAAAGAAAGAAGAAAAAGTCACTGAAACCGAAGGATGAACATTAAAATTTAGGGGAAAATGATATTGTTAACTTAATCTAATATTTGTTCTTTGACAAGGTCAATAAAATAGGCCACTCCCTGACCAGACTTATAAGAAAACAAAAGAGAGAGGCAATATAATATATTAGGAATGATGAAGGGGTTATAACAACATATTTTGGGTGTTTTTCCCTTTAAAATAAAGAAAATACTATGATAATTCTATGTTAAGAAAAGGCAAAAATGTGGATAAAGTGAATTGTTTTAGTAAAAGCCTGTGAATAAAATTGATTCAATAGATAATAGAAAGCCATGGGGAAATGGATAAAATTCATTTAGTTTCAGAACATGAGTTAAGTGGAAATGAAACCAACAATTGAGCAAAATATTCTCAGTACAATTTAAAAATAAATTTTAAAATTAAAAAAATACATATTCTCTAGATTAGATGTGTGCTTACAGAAATTTTTCTTCGGGGGAGAAATATATATATTTATAACTATATATATGTTATAAAGATTATGGGGTTGGACAGGCAATGTAGTGCCATTTATCATCACTACATAGTATATAAAAAATAAAAACTATTTGAATCTCCAATTACAGAGGATAATGGTTTATATACCCAGTGACATAGTTTTGATTGAATTGTATAACATGGCTGCTATTGACCATGTCTAACCTGCAAAAACAATAATTTCAACCCAATATATACACTTGAACGTGTACTTATTCCAATATTTTCACTGTGGTTATCTCTGAGTGAGGGCATTATCAATGATTGTAATTGTCTAATTCTAATAAATGGACACAATGAGCACATGGCATGCATGTATTGGTTTGTAATATTCCAGGAAATTGGGGAATAGTCTTTGGTTTGGGTAATCATTGCATTCCTGGTGCAGGGAAGCTCTACAAATATTTATTGAATCAATGATTGAAAATATATATTTGTATCATAAAATAGAAAAATTTTCATTGCAAATGAGGAGAGGTAAGAAAATTGCTCATTAAATTATTTGCCTCATGATATGGAAGGGTTAAAACCATTGTAAACCTATCATGCTCAATTTAGACAATTATTTTTCCTTACTGTATTTAGTAATTGTAGTATCTGATAAGATGTTATTATCAGATGTTATACAACTTTACATTTATCTCTGAAAACATCCAATTAAATTTCATAAACCTGATGTGGGAAATGGTGCAAACTACAATGATACCTGACAGTATACAATCTCAATACAAAAACTCCTGCCCACTAGTTCAGGGTAGAATGGTAACAGAGTATTTTAATCTATCATAGTGGTATATGAAATTACATCAAATGCATTATATTGATTCATTATCCAAATTTTCAAATTTTAAAAATGGAGTCCTGGAAGATGTCACATAGTTTTAGAGACCAGGCTCATGGTGTGCTGGGAAACTGAATTTCATCACT
The DNA here is from genome assembly GCA_004027735.1 of Carollia perspicillata. Taxonomy (NCBI): domain Eukaryota; kingdom Metazoa; phylum Chordata; class Mammalia; order Chiroptera; family Phyllostomidae; genus Carollia; species Carollia perspicillata. Next base: position 7,050 of record PVKM010002402.1, on the reverse strand, counting down.
GAGTTATTTTCTTCTCTAATATAAAGAGAGCACAAGAAAACGCTGATTGTGATAGTATTTAGTGGAAAAGAAGATTGGAATCCACATTTGCTCGGAAATCCTATTACTGCTTCTATTTAGGAAAATGCAGAACACTGAAGTGTTAATGATTTGCCTAAAACTTTTTCTGTCTAAATGTTTGGATAAGGTGACATGAGTTAATTCCATAAAAACCCTTTTTTTCCAAATTATTTAATAGATATAAAATTACTATTCCAGTCTTGATAGTACTCTTTACTGTCAAAATGCTAAATTTTGCCTATGTAATATTAATAAATGAAGCAGGTGTTTTTTTAATTCTCTGTACTCACTCATAGAGTTAGTATATATATTTAATTAGACATACAAATTACAACCGCCTTGTTAATTTTATGGGAGATTTATTCTCCCAATCATGGATGGGGCAACCTGTAGAGAGATCAGAAGCCATAGTCTTCATATTCTGTTTATGAAAGAGATGTAGTTCCTGGGTATGAACTTGGACTTGAGTAGAGACAGGTGGAGCAGGAGAGGATATTTATGAATATTGTAAGCAGATGCATTTGGTCATAATATTTTGTGATTGGTGTCGTACTTGACTTGCCTAGTTTTATAGACAAAATACAGTGTTGCCTGGTAACAAAGAGGTTATAAACCCAAATGAGGCTCCATTTACTTTTCTGGTGTTGTTTTTTCTTGGTTATAAAAATTGCTTAAAATAAAGAGTGAAATATACAGTCAAAACTTTGATTTCTCACATGCTATAAAAGTCACATTTTTTCCCTTAGAAATTAAAATATATTTAGTAGCAAAATTTAGCAGCAAAACACAAGGCTTGCATTTTCCTATCATGCTGTCATTTTCAAAAGTGTTCAGGTAAAAAGACTGATTTTACAAGAGGAAGAAGTGAAAGAGATTTTTTTCGACCACGAGACAAGGAAAGCCAAGAAGCTTAAAAAGCAGCATGAAGAACTTAGGTTGACTGTATGAAAGTCTTTATTCCCAGGAGCATTTTTTATACTCACCCTAGGATATGTTTATTAATTGTAGAAAGAGAGAGGAAAGGCAGGAGAGAGAGCAGGGCAGAGAAAGAGAGAGAGAGAGAGAGAGAGAGAGATTGATTGGTTGCCTCCTCTATGTGCCATGACCTGGGATTGAATTTGCAACCTAGGTATGTGCCCTGACTGGGAATGACACCTGCAACCTTTTGGGATACAAGACAATGCTCCCACTAGCTGAACTATCTGGCTAAAGTTCTTATAGCATTTTTCAACATTGAACTAATAAGAGATTATAGAACATTTCCAATTTGATCAAATACTATGTAATAAAATTTAAATATTTTATATTTAACAAGAACACATTTTCTTCTTTGTCCTACCATTTTGCATTCACTCTTAGTGCCACACAACTCCATTTAATTCAGGAAGTTTGTACCTGAAAGACAGAGTACAACCTCTCACTTGATCTCTGGGTTTGTCAAGAGCACTGCTCCTTGATTTGATTGAAGCTCCAGCAGTTAATGGAGTGTTCATTTCATGATGAAGTAGCCTCAAAACACTCTACAGTGAATGCTGCTTTTATATTTGGTGTTTCTTTCAGTGCACACCAGGGTCCCTCTTTCCTGGGCTTTTTCAGCAAGTCTCCTTTTGACATTTCCATTAAACTGTAAAAAATTAGCATTGACTGATTAACATCTCGCTTTAAGAGCCTTGCTAAAAGCCATATTCATGAATCAAAGTCAGTGTGTACCACTGATAATTAACTTGACAAAATTCAGCTTTCCAAGCTAATCATCCTTTGGCTGCTTTATGTAATGGCTGTCAGTTCAGGTCTACAAAACCACTGGAGTCCACTAAAGGGGGGCAGGAGGCATAAGAACTAGTGATTCGGCCATGTTCTTTAGCTGGAAACATATTCTAATTAAAATTCTGAAGTATAATGAGGAAATGGAAACATTCACAAATGTTGACTTGAGATTTCTATGTTAATTATATAAAAACAACCTAAATAAGATCAAACTGATGGTAGGTGTTAGATGGTGAGATTCCAACAGTAAATATCCTAGTGAAAAATACCATGTGAAAGTTTCTGAGCAAGATCCCATAAAGGTAATAGATCTTCTGTGGCACTACAGGGCATTGGGGTTAAGAATGCTGCCTTTGCAGTCAGACCTGTTCAAATACTAGCCTTATGCTGATCATGTCATTTTGGAAGAGCTATTCAACTTCATTCTACCTATGCTTTCTCATTAGGAAAATAGAAGAAAGTAATTTTACATATCATATATGTTTATATTGAGGGTTAAAACAAATAATGACCTTAACCCATTGAATGAAATTTTTATTATTTATTTATTTATTTTTAGAGAATGGGGAAGGGAGGGAGAAAAAGAAGAAGAGAAACATTGGTATGCGAGAGAGATACATAGATTGGTTGTCTCTCACACACCTCCAACTGGGGACCGGGCCTATAATACAGGCATGTGCCCTGACTGGGAATTGAACCAGCAACCTTTCAGTTCACAGGCAAGCACTCAATCCACTGAGCCATACTATCCAAGACATTGAATGAAATTTAGTAGATGCTGAATAATTATAACATATTATAATTCTAACAATGTTATAATTTTTCACTAAGGGAAAGGTCAAGTACACAAATTATTATAATATAATAATGTATTAAGCTTGCTAAAAATATACAAGAGAACTCCTTTTAGGATTTAGAAATGGAGAATCAACATATGGTTTAGGAGATTTTGAGGAGGAAGAAAAGTTGATTTTGAAGATATTACTTAAGAATGTAGGTATAATTTATCAACAAAAGTAAAAGTATCTATTTCAGTTAAAGAGTATAAGCAAAACTATGCAGCAGGAAAAATGATGTATATTTGAGGAACAGTAAAGCAAACATCTTACTAGAACATAAGATATTGTGATAGTGTAAAAGAAAATTATACTGCAAAGAAAGTTTGAATAAATATTGTGGGTTGACTAATTTGAAACATTCATAGATTGTTGGACACTTCATGGGATATTTTGTTCACTTTTTGCAGACCAAAATACTACCACATCGGGGAGTCCAACAGAACCAAAATAGGCTTGAATTTTCTATAAAATTTCAGTTAACTTGTATTTAATAATTAAAATCACTTGTAAGCTTTAGACATTAAAGCTGGTAGCTTTTATGGAAGTAATTTAGTGCTATTTTTAGAAGTAGCAAGAATCTTAAAAATGTTTGAAAATGTACACTTGGTTCACACGAAGAAGTAGGGTATTTTCAATGTTATTGAAAGCTTAGCTTTGGTTAAGGCAAAGGGTCTCACTCTCACAGGAAAACAACTTGTGGAGTTTGTAAACATGCATGGCTTTTAGACTGACCTTTGCTGATTCTGATTGCATTTGCTTGTAATGCAACTCAAGACATCAGTAATTTTCCAAGGCACACGGGATTTCCAATTGTTAGAAGGAAGAGCATAGATACTTCTTTCCCTTTCTCCACCCTGAAATCACTGTAGCAAGAATAACAAAAAATATAAACTATAGTTTTGACAAAACCAGAACTATCTGTACTCTTCAATCACAATTTAAAACACAATTACTGTTTAGACCACTGGAGTGTATGCTAAAGAGATAAAGCAGTCATCTATTTTTGAGCCAATGAAAACGTGTTTGAACTGTTTACATAAGTTGTGAAGACATGCAAAACAATGCTATGAAGTGTTTAAGAACACATAATGTGTAGCAGTAGACTTGAAATATTTATGAATATAAAAATTTGAGGATATTTCTATACCTTGCTGGATAAGTTTGTTAGATTCAGCAAAACAAAATACATTCAAATTGTATATCACATGAGATATATTAAAAATTGAACCATTCTTGATCTGAAACTTAAGTTCAATAAGGAGTCCTGGATTTTATATGGCAACTCTACTCTGGAAGGGGTCTAGAGAGGTAAACAGAGACTCCAATCATATCTTTAATACTTGATTTCTTAAAGAAAAGAATCTGAAGCAAGTATGATCAAATGCTAGAATTTGTGTTTTACCATTGCCGTTCGTCCCCCTTTTACCGCCTTCTACCTCTACCTGCCACCACAGTAACCACACTGTTGTCCGTGTCCATGAGTCCTTTTTCCTTTTTGTTCCATCCTTACACCCACTAACCACGTTCCTCACGTAGTTGTCAGCCTGCTCTCTACCTTTGAGTCTGTCTCTAATTTGCATGTTAGTTCAGTTTGTTCATTAGATTCTACATATGAGTGAAATCATACAGTGTTTGTCTTTCTCTGGCTGGCTTATTTCACTCAGCATAATGTTCTCCAGGTCCATCCACGCTGTTGCAAGGGTAAATTCTCTTTATTTTTCAGGGCAAGTAGTATTCCATTGTGTAAATGTCCCATAGTTGTTTTATCCACTCATGTACTATTTATCTGAAGGACTCATTATGTCACGGCATTATTTACAGTGGCCAAAATGTGGAAGTTACCCTCGATGTATTTTTGTGTCTTTGCTATCTTTCTTACCTTTTTTCCTTTTTGTCCCAGTTCCATTCTCCATCACTTTTCATGTATAAATTCTAATAGTTCTCTAACTGTCCTCCATACTTGCAGTATTTTCTTCAAATCTTGCCTCCCACCTTAGTCAAAGTGATTGAATAGACTCACATGATGTTAACCTCCTTATATAAGTTAGTTCTTCGCCTCTTCATGGCATACTAGACAAATGTAATCACATTAGTGTGGAGTGAAGGACACTCTAGAATCCAGCCCTACCTGCATCTTCTGTCCTCTCTTTGGCACTCAACTCTCAGATTTTCTCCCCATTGTCTCCCCCACGCCAGACCACTTCCCACTGCCTGGGATTTCCTTTCACCTTCCTTGACCTGGCCAATTTTTATTCATCCTAAAAAATTAACACAGCTAACGTACCTGCCCCTCCTCAGTGGTATGGATGAGGGTACCTCCTGTGGCTATCTCTCTGTCTCTGTTGCACAGCTCACGAGTGAATCTTGCAATTTTTGGATTAGATACCCACCTTCTTCACTACTCAGTGCATACCTTGAGAGGATTTCATTTCTCTTTAGCCCTTTGTTCCCAACATAGTGAACATGTATAATTGATGGTTAATAAATATCAAAGTGACTTTTTGAATGTCAATTAAAGTCCTTTCAGTAAAATATCACACATGCCCACATGATTTGTATCTCAGACAAACAAACAACAAACTAGCCCTCAAACACACTGAAATTTCTGGAAGAGGAAGGAGGACAGCAGTATTTCTAGTTTGGTTGGCTATATCCACTCACCTATTTACTTCAGTTTAAATCAGCTTCGATGGTTCTGATTTTTTACTTCAATTAAACTTATAAACAAATAAAGTAAATCACAATTGACCTTTACTTGTTTTTTTAATATGTTTCCATGTAAACCTCTAAGAAGCAAAGTTCTCACTTTATCATCGTCCACCCATTTTTCTTCCTGTGTATTCTCTAAAACCATCACATACTTTACTGTAATGAAATATAAGAATGATGAGCTAAAACAAAGGATTTAATTCAAAATAATCTGACCATTTAGCTTTAATTAAGGACCATTGAACAATTACCTCAGTGAGAACTGAAGTTGATTACATTAACGTATTGAATTTTTCGCTTAAATGATATCTACTAATGACCTATTTGTACCAGCTATTATATATATCAATTGAATTTTTAAAATAACCTGTACACTACACATTATTTTAATTTCACAAGTAAGGAAATGTGACATTGAGTCATTAAGTGAATTATTCAATGTAATCAATAGTAAATGCCAGATCTCAAGAGAAGCAAAAGTAGACTAATTCATTTTACTTTAGTCTTATTTTCCTTGATTTCAAGTATAATTCTGTTTATACTTTTCTTTTGTGATAGATATTTATAAATATCTATTATTAGATGAATTGAATTTTAATAAAAAAAGTTTGAAGATTCTACAAATGAATTCATAATATATTATTAATTAAATATATTTTAACTTATTATTATGTTTTTAATTTGCTTTGAGAGTCAGACTTTTCTTTCTCTCTTCCCCTATTCTAGGAAGAAAAACATCTAGATTTCTAATATTTCCTAGAGTTTTAGTATAGTCTCAAGAAATGAAACAAAATACTTCTACCTATAATAGGGCTTTCTCTCAAGTTAGACAGACTGGCTCAATAATATCACATTACGATGGGAGTTTGGTTTAAAATGTTAAAATATAACCCGTGTAACCTAGCCACAACTGGAGGGAGCCAATAATGTTCTCCTACTGTTTGACGATAAAAAGGAACTTCAGGGAAGTTTCATTTATCCTGCTTTTTCACTGTGCAGCAAGGTGACTGCCAAGTTGAGTTTTACAATAGCTTAAATGGACTAAAACTAAAAGCATTTGACAGAGTAGTATTTTACCATAGTCGCTCCATCAGGCAGTAGCTGAACCAAGATTTACACAAAGAGAGAAAGAGAAAAATGCTTTCTCTTTGTTGCAGAGAATTTGATCCAAATGAACTTGCATTTGGTTACTTAATATTTCAGAAATAACAACATTTTCAAGAGAGTAAAGTTTGTCTTCGCTTCTTTTCATCCCTTCTGTCATTTCTATACCTCATTCTCTTTCATGTCCTTTGCCTTCTATCCCTAGAGATCTCTCAGGCTTTGCTAGTAGTATTCATATAAATCTCCCTGACCTTCAAAACTGTCTAACAAGAATTATCCTTTCCACAACTATCTGATTTGTTGGGGGTGGGTGAAGTATTATTGCTTTTATTTAATAAATGAGAAAACCAATAATCAAAGAGGTCAATAAGGTCAGTCACAAGAAGGTGAAATCTAGCTTTTTGAATTTTTTTTTAGATTCCATTGCTCATATATTTTAACTAAAAAAAGTTGTAGTCTGATTTTTAAGATGGTGCTCTGATAATTTTCTGCATAACCATTTACTTAATGTGTACAATGTAGCAGGCCCAAGTTAAGTGTGCCTTGGATATGCAACTAATATTACTGGATG
>PVKM010002401.1:51696-65565 GCA_004027735.1 Carollia perspicillata | reverse complement strand
AAGCAGGAGCAACCAGTCTTAGAGCAGGGTCCCTGTCTTGTATCAATGTCCTTTATCCTAGCCCTGGGGTTCCTCCGGAGTTTCTTCCTTCCTGACTGTCCCTTGCCTCATGTCTGCATGATCCTGTAACCCCATCATGATCCCATGGTGACAATTGAAAATGAGAGGAAAAAAATCTGTAATGTTTCTTCCCTCCATCATTCCAAACATATTTAATAACTTGCTGTCTAGAAAATAAATACAATAAAACAAGCCAAAATTAAAATTGAAATGTTTAAATAAAAAATTTTAAAGACATTCAAAAAAATATTATTGATATATAATTGAGAAACAAGATATTCTTCTTGGAAACAGAAATCAAATTGGACTGCCAAGTTATCAAGCAGCAGTGCAGAGAGACAGCAAAGCAAAAATCACACCACACAGAGGAGAATAGGCAAGGAAGACTTCCTCCAGGTTACTGCGGTAGGGAAGACAGACTGAACGCGATTCTGATGAAGCGAAAGGTGGGAGAGTTTTTAAGGGCTGCAAGGAGCTACTGAAAACCTATGGGAGAACAGTGGAGGCGGGTTTATCAGATGGCATATGGAGGACAGACACGGAGTTATTCCCGAGAGTGTAAATCTCTCTCTCTGTGATTAGGCCGCCTGTGTTTGCTAATGGACCCCCACAGAAATCCAGCTTCTGACCTCCTGCAGAGTCTGAGAGCTAGAGGTGCTGCTACTCCTCTGTGTACATTTCAAAGAGGCGGTTCCCAGATCCTGAAAAAGACACTTCCTGCCTGGAGGCTGGGAAGAGAGTTCATGCGTTTGAAAGGGCAGAGAAAGAATTTACAACTGCAAGTTTGCTAAAGTAAATGCTCTAAGAAAAGGGAGGTCAGGGGCCTAGAGTCTGGAAGAAGCCTGTCTGAAGATTAGGCAAGCTGAAGGGGGCAGTCAGGCCCTCTTGGTCAAAGGACATGTGGCTTCATTCTGTTGTTCATTAAACTTAGGCTGTAAAAGAAAAGTATTACTCTATAGAAGAACATATACTTCTAAAAGGGAAATCAAATTAGAGATGAATGTGCCCAATGGTTCCTTATATATAAAACATTGTAAGGGAAAAAGGAATATTCTTTACAATATATTTATAACAACGGTCATAGTGTAAGTGGAAGAAATAAGGTCAAAATAGAAGTTATTAATTAAACTTGAAAGGGGGGGGGGCTAGATAATGATGCAGAGTTTAGATTTTTAGATGATCTGTTCTAATCAGTGGACAGAATAAAGAAGGAACAGATTCCATAGCCCAGAGGCCACCTCCATGGTTCCTCAGAAATTTAGAAGTAACAATATGTGTGTAATTCTGAGTCCCTGTTAATGTATGCCAATTCCCTGTGAAGGCCTGAGGAGGGAGGGGTAGGACTGACACTTCTTTATCATACTGAGAAGAACCAACATACACATGTCCGCCATGAAACGGATCTCCCTGGGCATGGAGGTGCACATGCAATGTCCACTCTGCACCAAGGACGTCATACAAATATTGTCTCTTTTCTTCTTCACAAAACCCAGTCAGCAATGGATTTAAATTTTATAAATAGTTTAGAGCCTTTAAATTTCTTTAAAACATTAAAAATACCTTTGGTACTTTCTTTTAGATCATTCAAAGGCCCGGCACCATCAGAAAATGACAAGCTTGGACTTGAACGCAGATCTGTGAGACTCTAAATCTCCTGGACTCCTGTCACTATACTGGGTTGACTCTCCAATTATAGGGATCCTTATATTTAATTTTAGAGGGACGCAGGTAACATAAATATGTAATGTTGGCACTGTATAACACAGAGGCAGGACCATAAGAAATATTTAATTTCCCTTTTCACTCAACAAGAACAAAAACAATAGCACAAATGCTCTGAGGAATAGCAATTGACATTTGGCCTCAGTATCAGTATGCGAAAGGGAAGGGTAGGGACTGCGGTGAACTAAAGGTGATCTCAACCCAGCCAATAATTACAACCGTTATAAAAATATCCATTGGTATGAAATGTTCTGATTTTATTCAAAAGAAGTCATTTATCCACATATGAAGTGGAATCTCTCAGTTTTTATTAAGAGTAAAATATAAAGAGAGTATAGACCAACAGTGAATGAGTCAAACAAAATAAATCTGTGGACCATCTGGGGCCTTCCAGCTGCCAGTTTTCAATCTCTGGTAGCAAAACACACTCGATATAGCACTTAGGTTTGTGAAGGGCGAACAGCACAGGAAGCCAAGAGAGGAATGGGATAACCCAGTACAATGATTCCAATTGAGTTTATTCCTTTACTTCTTCCTTTCCCAGTATTTCATAAACAGGATGTAAAGCACTGAGGTTAATAACTTTAAAAGGGGGAGATAACCTCCATTCAATAGACTCTTAAATAAACTAGGAATATTTGTGTTCCACTAAGACATTTTTTAAATGTTTATTTCATTCTACAAAGTAAAGCTAAATAAATGGTGTAGTAGTAGTAGTACTAGTAGTAGTAGTACTAGTAGTAGCAGTGGTAGTAGTAGTATTCTACATTATTAAATGTCTCAGCAGTTTTATTTTCAATATAGCAAAATTGTAGAAATGGTCTATATAACTGGAAAATTCCAAGCAGACTTGAAAAGACATGTATGTCTTTCTCAGGCTGATTCATGTTTACAGATGTAAAATAATTAAATGCAAACACACGCACACATATACACACATGCACACCGCAAAGACTCCCTCCAGTGAATTGTAAGCACTTATCTGCTGTCGTATTCCCACTGTAATAAAAACATGCCATTTTGACACTATATTACATGTTGTTGTATGCATGTCTTACTGCTACTACTAGTCTGAGTCTCTGTGATGATAATCATCATTCAGTCCAAATCTGCCGATTCCAATACTTCCTCAACCACATCACGTTGCCTCATTTACTTTTGCACCTCTTATAAAGCCATGCCTGACACAAAGTAGACACTCAATAACTATCCAATGAAATTTATTTGAATAAATGGATAAATGGATGAATAAATGGATATATAACATAAATGTTTATCTCGACGTGGAGCAAAGAAGAGGATTATATCAACATGAGAGGCACCAGAGTATAGTTGAGTGATTCTAGACTAGGACTCAGCTTTCTAAAAGTTTAAGGTTATAAATACCAGTCTGACTACCTACAAACTAAATGAACTTAAACAATGTATTTACCCCTTGTGAATTACTTCATAAGATTGTGGTAAGGACCATGGAAAATACTGCATTTCAGGATTTCCATTTGCCCCTTTTTCTGTGTTGATCTTTTTTATTCCAGGTATGTTCTCTATCATTAAGCAATCCCTGGCGTATTATTTTATGAGCCCACAGCATGAATTCCTGCTGAACCCGGTACAGCACTCACCTCTGTTGGCTGTTACCTGGAAATGCGGCATCACCAAGGCTAAAATGAAACATGCCAAATGTAAGCACCATCAAACCCCTTCACTCCCATGATCCTTCACCTTATAATGCTCTTCCTTTGATCAAATTTCCAATGCAAGCACAAAGGTTGTAGCTTCAGAATTCCAAGTAGTAGCTATAGAATTTAGACCTGTGCATGCAGAACTAAGTCCAGAAATTAGAAAGGGCTAAGAGATATTTACTTCTCTGGAAGGCAGTCCATCAGGAAATAGGAAGAGAACAAAAGGGAGATTTCTAAACTTTTAAAAGTTCGTGTAGCCCCTGGTCTCTGAACTCTGAAGCCCTGTCCCCCGAGGTGAGTCAACAATTAGGCTGCAAGTGCTGTAAAGCAATGGAGGTGTGCCCCAGGGAGCTGGAGCAGGGCCTAGGTCACCATGGTGCACAGTGAATGTGTTGGCTGGGAAGGAAGGGGGAAGGCGGGAGGGGGTGAAGGGAGGAGAAGAAAGTAACTGAAGATGGAAGGAGGGCAAAAAAAAGTGGAGAAAGAAGAAAATATATAAACTGCTTGAATCCATCACCACAAAACACATTTTAAAAAAAAATAGTGTGCTATAATGTATCTCTTAAGAAACTTAATTTAATACATAAGAGAGCATGCTATCCTATAAAGAGTTTAAGAATAAGATACAGATGCAGACAGAATCATAGCATAACAAAAAGAAACATCATGAAAGAATCATTTTCCCTTATTATCCATATTCTGCCTTTTAAGCACAAACTTTGTAGTAGGCTCTCCGTTCTGACCAGCCTTTTAGTTTATATGCTACCAACACTATTTATTGAATTCTGGGCTGCAAAGAAAAGAAAAATGTGTGTCCCTGAGTTTCAATTTTTTGAGAAAACATTTGCTTTATGGTTGAAAAAGCTCTGGGGTTTAGGAAAAAATGAAGCACACTTATATCTTGGCTCTGAATTATTTGCAAAAAAAATATGCTTAGTTTCGAAATGGTAGAGCTCTGTTACAGTGTGAAAACAAAGCAAGGAGTGCATGTCTTTTTTTTTTAATGTGAAGACAGTAAATATGAAGCTTCACTGGTTTCTGGTTCTCCTTTTATGAAAATAATAGCTCAATGCTACTTCAAGGTTATATTATTTAAAAAACATACTCTACGTGCAAACAGAGTGTCTGTGAGGCTTTTCAAAACATGTGTCTGAAACAGAGCTGTTTAGTTTGACAGAGCTTCAAATGCCAAGAAATTGTGTTGAATACAAAGTCAAATTCTGAAAGCGAAGAGCGGAAAGTTAGTCGGACAGGCTGGAATCTTGACAAGGTTCAGCACTGCTTTATCTCAAGCTGGCAATCAACGCATCTCAGACTCCTCTCAAGGGTTTTTGAGCAGTGTCTTGGGACTTCCCCAAAGAAAGGTTTTTGGTCCAATATTTAAACCTGAATGGTGGGCCCCTGTGTATTTCTTTAATCACAGGTACTGTGTCATTACAAAATTTATTATATCAATGAAACAATTCAATGCTCTGATTTTAGAAGATGGCAGACATGTTAAAATGTTGACTTCCATTACATACAACATTTGTATTCTAGTAATACCCCTAGGTATCCTTTCTTGGTAAAAGCTGAATAGAGAACATGAAAGTACTGCAAGTAAACACCAAGCAAATTGAGTAGAGTCACAAAAAGAGAACTTTCATATAGTTTTCTCTCCTCTGGACTTGGGAAAAAAGGTAGACCTTAATTTATATTTAGTTTACAGATAAAGGAATGAATAAACAAAAGTAAAGAATCATAATTAATCACAAGTGTGTCATGCACATATGAGAAATCCAGGGGATTGACTTCTAATTAGCATTCACAGGCACTCATAAGTTGTACATAGTACATAGTAGTACATTAGCATTCATAAGTAGTACATAGAAAAAGCATTACATCTGACTCCAGAGATGTCAGACAAGGGATGGCCCAGCAGCCAGATCTTCACATTTAATCTCTGCCATCCCCAGTCTGATTTCTAAAGACAGAGCTACCTGACTAGGAAGCACAGATAAGGATGTCAACATTACTTTATATTTAGACCATCGGTTTGCTCTGTTAGCTAAAATCAGAGTAACAAAATTCCCATATGTATAGGAGGACTGGCCACGTTGCTCTATTTACAGGTTGCTAGACTCCAGATTTTAGCAGCATTCTCCAAATTTTCCTTTTCTCCCACCTGGTCCACACACTCTTTTTCTGACAGGCTATGAGTGTGGGGTTCCCTAGCTCACCCACTGTGTAGTCTCTCGGGTCTCTGATATCTGATGCCGGGAACCCCTGAGTCTACATAGTCATCCCCTGGGAATTACAGACCACACACCCATGTCCCATTAAACTGAAATACTGTCTGGTTCATTGCAGTGCACAATAAACATGTTGGAAGGAAACAGAGAAGGAATGGAAGGAAGGAGAGAAGGAAGGAAACAGATACATGAATTGGTTGAATCAATCACTGCAGAACATAATTTTTGTAAATATTGTATTATAATGTATCTGATAAGAAATTTATTTTGCTATATAAGGGAGTGTGCTATCTTATAAAGAGCTTATATAGATATCTAGTCTCTCTACATATCTGTTATCTCTATATTTCTATGCAAATACATAGGTACATAGACATAGGCATATATTCCAAGCTCTTCTGTTTTCTAACTATGAGAACCTGGACAACTTCATGTCTCTGAAAAGCAGTATTCTCATAAATCTGATCAATGTAAGCATACACGTCTCAAAACACTGCTGAGGAAATTAGAGGAACTCATCTATGTGACATTGGCTAAAACATCATGTACGCTCATCTCCCCATTTCTCCACAGGACTGAGAATCCAAAACTTCTTATTTTATTTGATATACATAAATTTTCCATTTATGACTTTATATATAGACCAATTTAAATCTCAAGTCTCTGAAGCCTAATTATGGAGGAATAGAAGATGAAGACATTGACTTGAAATGTAATGAAAGTTTTTAAACTACATTATAAATGGTAAAAGAGCAGCAAAAACACACCCACTCTGACCACAGGCATCTCATCATCCTTAAAGATAACAAGATTTACCTGGAAAGTTTATCTCATCCAATAAGGCAATTTTTCTCTAACTGGGTGTAAGGAATTACATCCATTAGTAAGTAATCTGTGAAAAGAAAAACAATTTAGGCAGAAGTATTTAGTTGCTGGACCTATGCTAATTTTTCAATCTTCCAACCCCTCTCAGCTTCATAATGTATTCATTCCTCTTTGTTGCCTGTGAGTTCCCCAGTGAATGAAGGGGAAAGATGTTCTTCCTTTTTTCCATTTTTTTCTTGGGCAGTGCCAAATATCCAACATTCTTTCTGCAGTCTCACATAGGTTCCCTTCATTTCCCCATTCCTATTTGGGCTGCTTCTATAGACAGTTACCATTTCTGACACTGCTGGGCATGTTTTTGAGGAATATGCTCCATATAGTCATCACATAAAAAGTTTTTTTTAAAGAAGCATAGAAAAATTATATTTAAAATAGATTAGTATTTTTTAGCTAAATCTGTTTCAGAGTAGCTCAACTGTCTATTAGCTCTTGTGAACATTTGAAGAAAATGAGCCAAGATGGGATTACAGGTGAACCTCGGATTTACATATTGGAAACCAAAGTGGAGAACTTAATTCCAGCATCACCGTTCTGGCTTGAACAAGGTGGGGGACCTGGGCCCAGTCACTTGAGCCAAAACTTTATTCAAGAATCTGAAAAATGGTGATGCTAATAGTAATTTAGAAGGGTGTTGTAAAGATTAAATTAAGTAAAGCCTGTAAAGTGTTTGAACAGTGCCTGAAATGTTCAATAAATGTGTAAATTTTAAAACAGGCAGGTAAATTATAGTCAGAATGTTTCATAGGAATAGGTTAAAGTTATGTGCAATAACCATTTTCAAGATGATGGTATATCTTCTGCTCCCACTAGAATATTTATGTGGAAAGTTTATATCCCTGGTGCAGGGTATTGTCAATCATAACAAGGTTTCAACAGGTTTTTCTAAATCTTTTTCATGTGCCATAGCAGAATAAATAGCCTATATTTGCTTCCTTACAGGGTGCTATGGACCAAATTGTGTCCTCTCAAAATTCCTATGATGAAGTCCTAACTCTCCAGCACCTCAGAATATGACCTTGTTTAGAAATAATGTTGCTGTCATCGTAGATGCAACCGGTGAGGCTGAGATCATACCGAAGTAGAGTGGGGCTCTCAATAAGACTGATTTGTTATGAAAAGGGGCAATGTGGACACAGGCAGGCTCACAGTGGGAATGTCACCGGAAGAGGTAGGCAGGGATTGCCGTGAAGCAGCAGAAGCAGCCAAGGCACACCAGTGTGCCATCGAATCACCAGGAGCTAGAAGACGGGTGCAGAAAAGATTCTCTTTCACGGCACTCAGAAGGAACAAACCCTGCCATCACCTTGATCTTGGGCCCTTAGCCCCCAGAACTATGAGACAACTGATTTATGTTGTTTGCCACTCAGCTTGTGTTACTCTGTTACATCAGTCTTCATAAATCAATGCACAGGGTTAAGACTTCCACCTTAGTTAGAAATTACTTGTGTTGGCTTAAAAATATTCTCCTTTTTAAAGATTGTATCTCCTTGCTCTAATTTACTTTCTAAAAACCTTTCCAAGGGTATATATCAGTCAGGATCTCCGTAGGAAACCGTCAACAGCCTCAGGTGAGAATTTTTAATGAAGGAACCATCTGCAGAAGTATGAACAAGGCCACAGGAAAACCCAAAAGATATTGAGACGCCTAGAAAAAAAGCAACAGATATCATTACCCTCATCCTGAAGGAGAAAGAGGAGAAAAGTGGAGCACTGAGCCTGGTTGAGGGATACCATAAAACAAAGGCCGTCACCTTCGGAGCCACAATACTGCCAGAACCACACTGAAGCAGGGACACAGTTTTAAGAAAAAAATACTCTGACCCACAGGACTCTCTCATTAGTTGATGCCAACAAAAACCCAGAGGGCAAACAGGTCCAGGGAGTAGTCCATAGGGGTCAGCCTTGCAGGGCGCACAGCAAGACAGAGAATGGATCTGAGGGCAAAGAGATACTAATGAAAACCAGGGTCCATTATAATGCTTTTAGCTCTAATTAATGAACTGCCTTATTACAAGTGGCTTAAGCAAAATATAATTATTTATCTCATTAAAAAATATCCAATACTAGAAATTTCAGAGTTGGTTCAGGACTAAACTTCAAGGGTCTTCAGACTGAAAGATGATGAAGGAAGACTGCATTATCCAACATCACATCATTATACGAGCAAGTTAAATCCAAGAAGAATGAGAATCAGGAAGTTTTCTCTGTACACTTCCTTCCCTTTCACTAATATGGTCATTTCCACCCCACCCCACCCCACCCCACCCCATCCCTACCCCCCGAAAAAACTTTCCTTATATCTTCTTGGCTAGATCTGGGTCACCACTAATACAATCACTGGCAAAGAAAAAATGGGATCATCCTGATCATCTTAAATGAATTATTCATCTGTTGGGTCAGGTGCTGCCTTCTTTTAGGAAGAGACTGCCTGTGTGATCATAGGAAGCTGAGTTGAGGAAAAGGGAAGTCGACTCTGCAAGAAAAGGCAACCACCACATTCCCCTGCTTTCAAGTTCTCAGGCCAGAGCCTCATCCCAGTACTGACAACATGTCTCAATTCCACTCTCCCTCTTCCCAGAACTCTGGTGCTCTTTAGGTTCAGCTCTCACTTTTATCACGGTTGCAGTGTCAACAACAACAACAAAAAAAACATCTCTAGTCCTGTCTTTGTCACAACAACCTTAGGAATCATGTAGCTTCTCCCTGTCTCTTTCTGCCTGGGTCTGCTCATTACTGAATTGAGACATGGTATGACTTCAAATTGTCATTGCCATTTTTGTCATTTTCATTGTAATGTGTAGACAAGTTGGAATATATCTATTTCAGGCAGCTTTTCACCATAAGAGCAGAGATTTAACTCAAAAATTAGCATTTCAGGGAGGGGGATAATGATGGAAAGAAGGGGAAGGGACTAGTCAAAGAACATGTATGAATGAACCATGGACATGGACAATGGTGTGGGGATGGACTGTGGGAGCAAGAGGTGGGATGGGCAGAGGAAGGCAAAGGGGAAAAGTTGGGACAACTGTAATAGAATAGCAATAATTTTTTAAAAGAATTAATATTTCAAAAAAATAAAATTAATTATAAGAAAATAGTTCCCAAATAAGAGTTAGAAAGCCGGATTCTAACTTTACTTCTACTCACTTACATGGGGAACGTCATTCAGGAAGTGTTATCAGCTCTCTGGGGCTGCTTTCTCATCCACTACATGAAGGTATTAGGCTGGAGTGCTAACCTTACAACTACCTCACGGAATATCTGTGAGCAGTTGGTGATGCTGACAACATTCTAGATTTTAAGATCCATAACTAACTAACTAATGTGGTTTTAATGCTCTTCACCTCACTAGATGGTTTTATAAAGGAAGGGAAAGGCAGAACTGTTGACTGTATTTGCCAATACCTTCAAAGTTTGAACTGAACACATCTGCTTTGAGATTTCTCCCTATCCTGCTTGGTAGGGAGAAATATTAATACACTAATATTAATACACTAATATTGTATGTCCCAGTTTCATAACGTACAAGCTAGCCTAGATGGGTTCAGTTTATTTGTATGTAATGAGCCACTCCCCTGATACCAGTTGGTTGCCAGCTTGTGCAGGCAGAAGTCATGGTACACACTGAAAACGCCAAAGAAATGGCTGTCTTTAGGAACCCTTACAGTCATAGTTACTAAATAATCCCCTCACATTTCCTCCAACCCTGACAAAGGTACAATGGTCACACTTGAGTCTTTGGATTAATGACAATGCCACCCTAATATTTGCCTATGGGAAGAAACTAGCCTTAGGAGAGTTTGAAGAGTTGACTTACGTAGGTACAGTTTGAATTCCAAAAGGGCTTAAGCAAGTTCACAATATTCTCAACTATACGTTTCTAAATGTGCTTGAGTAAATACACCTCCATTTCTGCAGAGTATAGAATACTTTCAAACTGTTAAGTAATAAGACTTTCAAAATGATGCACAAGACATATTTCCTTTTCTAGAATAGTCCTTCAGAATAGATGAACAAATAACATTTAATCTCCTTGCTGAAATGACAACTGATCCCTTATTTTCGCATGAAACATACTAAGTTTAAAGAAGCAGGAGTGTGTCATTCTAAATAGTATTTTTTTTATCAGAAATCTACTTTAAAAATAAGGATACAGATAGCTTCACTCATCATTTGGTATTTGCAGTAGACACCTGAGGCTCCATCATTTCCCACAATAAACACGGAAATATATGTGCTGCATTAGCGAAATATGAGATAAATAGAGTTTTACAATTCCAGGGATCTCTTTATTACATGTGCTTGTGAAACTTTAGAAATATTCATTAAACAGTATAAACAGTACAGCCTATGTATTCTTCAACTGATAAATAATTTAAAATACTAAACATGTATAATATTTTATCACTGAATTCAGACCCATTTAAAAGGCTCTATGTAGTCAACTTATGCCATAAACAAATTTGCTTAATACATGCATGATTAGAATTTGTGCCTCAGAACTATTTCTCAAACCTAACTTTCATAAAACTACCTTCTATCATTAGGGTTATAGTAACAGTGATAAATAACAGTAACTAACATTTAGAACAAGCTCTATAATATACACTTATCATTATTTGGATTCTATTTACTCACTGGAATTGTTGTTTTCACCCATTTTCCAGTACCAAATAAGGGTGAACCTATTATGTGAGAATGTTCTGAAACCTTTAGGGAGCAGATTGGACATACCCATGTCAAGTATCATGGCCCGAGGCTAGAGGTGAAGCTGTATTTTTTCTGCATTTGAATCAACTCAGTGATTTCTAGTGCTATTGTGGGAAGGTGCAGACACAGGTGTAAAGCTTAGTCTCTTGACTCGCCTTTCAGAACCCTTTTCATATTACTACTAACACAGAGTTAATCCACCCCCATCTCTCCACCTCTCCTTTATCTGTAAAACAAAAGAAAAAGAGAAGAAAACAAACTCAGAAAGGCAACAGCTTCTTGTCTGGCTAGTGTAAAATCATAGTCCTCTTATTGGGTTTTATCATCAAAGAACCTTGATAGACTAAATAAAAGTAAGTCTAAATTGAAACATGAAAAAAGCAATCATAATTAATGCGGTAAGCCCATTCTTTTCTTGACCCACGTATTTAGAATTTGGAGGGAGGACAGGATTTGAGTAACTCACCATACTATTTCTCTAATTAGAATGTTCCACAGAGGAAAATGCTCCATGACACGCAATCCCAAAAAGTGATCCTGCCAGATCCTGCCTCTCCCCATGGAGGGAGAGACCATTACTTCTCTGCTTACCCCAAATATTCCCAAGGCACTCTGGGTATCTCAAGGATAATTTACTCAGCTCTTTACTCAAGAATATAGGTGGTTGGAACACTAAGAAAAATGGAGGATCTGGGGGTCATAATGCTAGGAACGAGAACTAGTGAAGGTGAGAATTAGAGCATGTGTCTGGTCCACTAACCACACTATGCAAAAGCCGTCTCACTTAGGTAACTGCCATCAGGTATAAAGATGAGAAGTGGTCCCTGTTACCTTAGAGGGTGTTTTATAGGAAAGATAGAGTTTTTTTTCTCTCTCTATTTTCTCCCTTTATTCTCCACAACCCTTCCTCTTAAACACCTCTGCTTTTCATCTTGCTGAGAAAAATGTAAGTAGCAGTGTTTGTTCTATTAAATGTCTCAAAAGAACAGACCCGTTGCATGCTCTTGGTTTTCCTCTGAGCAGCATCTCTGGAATCACCTGAAAGTGTAAAGTTGTTCTCCTGATGACTGGCTCATCCTGAATCAGCTGAAGTGAGCTGGTCCTCTAGCTTGCTGGGAAGAGTGGGAGGGAAATGAGGAAATATGGCAAGGGGTTTAACTGTTGGCTTTCATGTGTTCTCCCCATATATTTTTTTATGTTAAAGTCAGCTTTCTACCAAAAGGATTGGTTTCTTCCAAAGATCCCAATGTGGTCAGCATACATAATTTTTATAACCTAGCTTTCCAGATTTTATTTCTTGTATGCTAGTGATCCTATTGTAATGGGTGCACAGCATGGGTCCCCTGAGGGTTGCGGAGCCCCACCATGTCCCCAGTCCTGCAGGGAAGCAGGAAGGGGGCAGTGTGGGGAATGCCCACAGAGTGAAGAATACAGCTTTAAGGTGTACATTACACAACAAAGGTAGATTAATACCCCATGCCTTCCTGCAAAGAAAAACTTGGAAGCTCCAGAATTGTGTACCTGACTTCAAGACCATGCAGTTGTTGGGAACTGCTCTGCCTGGTTTCAGAAGCTGTAAACCCCCCCATGGCTAAGGCTGAGTGAGTGACCTTGGACCTTAAGCCACTAAGGAGACAAAGCTTATCTCCCTGGCCCCCAATGCTTGATTGGTTAGTCAATGACTAGTAAGATTCCCCAAGCAGGGAACGACCTAAGACAGGCATGATCACAGGGAAGTCCCAGGGAAGGACTTGGGGATCTATAGGAAAAGGGGGTGATGGACCCTTGCCCCTCAGCTCTGACATAGCCTGAGTCCTCATTCTGTCTGCAAGAAGTCTCCTAATGTCTTGGCTGCCTTACTTCCCTGGCCTGACTTGAGCTTGAAACAATGACAGAGGGCAGTACATCCCTGTGCTGGAAAGGGTGAGTTCCATAGGGCGATCAGGCCTAATAAAGAATATGTAAAATCCTGTGAAACCTGCTTTGTTTAGAATGCTCTCAATTAAATGATGAGGGTCCAAGCAAGATGTGAATTTGTTCCCCAAAGTTTATGGCCATTTAGCTATTTGACCCTGACTCAAAATAGGCCCTCAGAGTTCTTTGTATGTTATCTATTATTTGATCCTTACTGCCTAAGAATGATTAATGAGTTTTACCTATATTTCTGTGCAAAATGAACCTAATAAAAGCCCACTGAGGAAAAGGCTCTTGCCCCTTCTCCTTTGAGAGATTAGGCACCTTCCCTCCCCAAGCAGATCATGTCTTGGCAGACTTATTCTAATCTGTGGTAACCAGGGGGGTCCTGCAGGTGGAGCCCTCCCATATGCAGTGACCCATGACATAGCTGGGGGGAGCTCATACAGTGCCTGCATGAGCTGGGGGTGGGGCAGGTGTCAGATACCTTCCCCAGATGCCTGTGCATTACTGGGAACCATTGTCCTGACTAAAGATGGCAGCCAAAAGAGGGTCAAAGTCACTGGGGGTGGACAAAAATGGTAGATACTAACATGTCATAGGAGGAGGCAGATGTTAAATCACACAGGAAATTCTGAGCCTAGCATTTAAAATAGGAGCAGGAA
>PVKM010002401.1:0-51596 GCA_004027735.1 Carollia perspicillata | reverse complement strand
GAGCAGGAAAGTCATGGGGCTGCCATAAGGTCTGCAGGGAGGTTTGCAGAGAAGTATGCCTGGGAGGTCTACCTGGAAGCCTGCCTGAAGAAGATGGTAGCAGAGTGGGCAGCGTTGCCAGAACCTGCCTGGCCAATCACACAGAGGTGGTAAAGATGCTTGGAGTTGAACCGTGACTGGAGATGTTGAGCTGCAGATTTCTGCTCTTCTGAAAGATGGCACCTCTGAGTGGCATATACAGAAACTGGTGTGGTTTAGCAGAAGGAGACAGGACTATTTGTTTTGGGGTGTTTTTAAAGGTAGCAGGACTTAACGGTAGACATTTGCCATTATTTTAATTCTATATAACCTTTAAATAAACAACCCCTTTCCTTTTTCACCAAACCCCTGCCTTCAGAGTCACACTTCTTGGTAGTGGCCAATCTAACCTCACAGCTGCTCCAGACCACCACTGGCTGGTTCTGTAACACCATGAGAACATTTGCATACTTTCTGCTGAACATTACATGCTGTCCTTCACCCCACTCACTAATTGTAGAAGATGTTAACAAATATCTCTCAAATTCATTGATTTCTGTTTGTTCCAAAACTACATCTTCTCCAAGACTATAGAAGTTCCTTTTAACTTGTTACCTAGAACTAGCCAAACCATGAGGTCAAGTTCTCCAGACTGTCAGGTCTGTCAAAAACTTCTGATCCTTTTTGTAGAAGTTAGGTTCCAGAGACAAAGTTAGAGGGAAGAGTCCACACAAGTCCACTCGAACTTCTGACACCAACTATAAGTTTGAAGGGTGTATTAGTCAGGAGAAAGAGAGAACAGAACCAGAGAACCACAAGCAGAACCAATAGGATGTATGGATAGATAGATAAGATAGATGATGGATAGATAGATTTTAAGAAATTAACTCATGAAATTGTTAGGCTAACATCTGTGGGGCAGTCCAGCAGGCCAGAGAGCAAAGCAGCATTGCAGTTGAAGTCCAAAAGCAGTCTGTTGGCAAAATTTCTTCTTGCTAAGGAAGGTCAGTCTTTGTTCTTCAACTGTTCGGATAAGCCCACCCATGTACTAGAGGGTAGTCTTTACTCAAAATCCCCTTAATCAAATGTTAATATCATCCAAAAAAAACTCCTTTACAGAAACATCCAGAGTAATGTTTGACCAGTTAATAATGTTAATTAGAGGTTACCTAACAGGAGCCAAGAACAAAGGCCAGACCTCTCTTTAGGGGAGGCCAAATAAATTCCTTACCGCATACTTGTGCATCTTCACCCACACTCGACTGCTGATCGGTTCCCTTCATTATACCTCACAGCCACCATGATGTGAGTTTCATGATTTTCTATTACTATCCCAACAAAATATTGTACATAGGTGGTTCCTAGCTATTTCCCCAGGCTCATTTGGCGCTCTCCTCCTGAGTCAGTCTCTCCACTGCAGCCATGCGATCCTTTTCCAATCCTTTTATCACAGCACCTTTGCAAGGTCTGATTCCTCAGCATAAAATGTTCTAGCCTCCCCCTTGCCCAGTCAACCACTATTATCACCTCTCCTTTCTTAGCACTCATTCACAGGTGTAGTTTAATTACATAATTAAAATTTTCTTTCCCATAAGATTGTCAGCTGCATTAGGTAGAATCTTACCGATTTTTTTCCTCATTACATCCCAGCAGGTATAACAGTTTATTATATAATAAATTTGAATTAATAAATGTTCATTTTAACTGGCCATGAAGGGCATTATGCTTAAATCAATTCACCCAAATCCCAGGAAAGTGACTTGGTAAAACTACTCCTTCCTTCCATCACACAATTAGCACATATTTGTGGAGATTCTAAGTGCAAAGCTTTGTGTAACGTGAATCCATGGCATACTTAAATAGCGACGATGTTGTAGGTATTTGGAGCCATTATGCTCCATTATGGTAACCTCTAACTAGTTAGAGGCAAAAAGAAATAGGCTCCCTTACAAAGGTAGCTAATATCAATCTTTCACTTTGCCAGGGACATGTAACTATAAACCACCTGAGAAGTTTCATTCAAATACCCAGAAATGATGCAGTAGTATTACCTTTAACTTCTGACTCGAGTTTCTTTTTTGTTGAAGACCCCAGAACTAGTGAGGCACAAATCGACAACAAGACAACCAACAGGAATCCGCACGAGATGTGTGTAAGGAGCCACGCTGATCACAACGTTCTCTCATTACACCCTGGTGTGTCGTCTCAGAACACACGTGCAGAGATTTAGAAAACGAGGGCCTGCCTGTGCATTTGCTTTTTTCTTTCCAACACAGATGTTTGGTGGCACTCAGGAGACAGGGCATTGTGCTAATACTGTGTCATGTTTACATTTGTATTTATCTTCAAATATATCTAACTAGTTTGAAGTCGTGTTTTTTTTTTACACCCATAATTATAATTACAGCTCTGGGTGACGTTGTGGACGGCTTGCTATGTTTCTGAAAAGGTAGGAAAGTTTGCATCTGGGAATTATTGAGTGAACGTAATGATTCTAGTAGCAAATGTGTCATAAGGAATCTAAATCAATATTTTAACGGTGTAAGTGGATGTGTTTGTTGCTGCTTTCTCATCTAACGAAAAGGCAAAAATCAGAATTGGAATAAACAGCTAACATTTGCAGGAAACCTGGAAACTCTCAATGCACAGGTCTCTTCCCTAAAGATAACAGAGTTTATTTGAGGAACCGGGCAGTGGATGCATTATCTGGTAGAGGGTAGGCTGGATGATCCAGACATCCAAACAGCCTCGAGCACAACTTCTATCTCAACCCTCTATTTGAATTTCTGAGTGCCTTATCTGTGAAACCCCACTCATGGAAGAAAAAATGCAGAAATTTTTAAAATAGTAAAATTTAAAAAAATAGGTGCGCAAAACCATTGGAGATAAACTGGATTTAAGTGGGCACATTTTTCAAAAATGGCTGACATCTTTCCCTTTGATACTAAAGGACACTAATCTGTGTCACACGCCTATCGTGTGCTCGGCCCTGCCCAGGTGCTTCAGAATTTCCTCGTATTTTCTCGTTCAGGAGGACTCTGCTCTCTGACTCGTGTGTCAATGTGCACTAAGTTATAAATTAATGATGTCATTTATAATTTAAGGTAATTCCCAGATGTCTTGACCTCTGCCTTTTAATTTATTTCATGGATATCTTAACCCAGAGGAGTGGCTAATGTGATATCCCCAAGGATGAGAGTCTGAAATGAGAAGCCAGAGAACAGAACAATGGAGCAGAAAGGAATGAGTTAGATAAAGCCAACTCTGTCGGAAGAAACACCTTCCCCGAAAGAAAAATGGTCCCCGAGATGAAATCGGCCCAAATTTCCGAGGCCGGGCATTTGCGCTTTCTGAAAACCCTAGTCTTCACATTTTTTCACTAAAATTTTAAAATGATTTTTTTCCATTTCTGAGTCTGCTATGAATCATTTTATAGATCAGAGGAAAAAGGGGGAAACTATCAGCAATTTGTCAAATATATTAGAAAGTAGAGAAAGTCTCAAGATATGCATCAGTGTAAAGAGCCTAGGAAATTACTTCTCAAAAGTAACTGCTTACAAGTGAACATTTGCCTTCCTAAATCACCAAGAACCAACTTTATTGAATCAATTGAAGCAGCTCTTCATTTTTTTCCTGTTGATCAGAATTTCATTAAGCTGTTCTTTAATGCTCCATGAGTTTGTTTGCTCTGGATCGACATTACTCAACCATATCCCTTAAGCTTAATTAAGTTTGTTTGCTCATGCTTTGAACGCTTTTCTCTGTTCTGCAGCAAAAGTAGGCAAAAATCAAGGGACACTCATTCCTCTGTGACACTATCGGTCCATCAAAACTTGAATATTGATTTTGGGGGAGCCTGTGACACTCCCTAGGTGAGCATGTCAAGTTTGTTGACAGAGAGCTCTCCATTTAATTGAATATGATGTCTGTATGAGCGGTGATGAAGCATGTCGGTGACACATACGTTTTCTCTCCCTCTGTGTGTGCAGCAGAGGGTAATGCTATTCCATCGTGTACAGACCAGACTCATGTGCTTTGTCTTACTGCTTCAGTATTTTTTTCTCTTAAGGACCCGAGAGCAATACAGTTATTCATCCAAGAGATGATTATGCATTAAAAAAAACTTGAAGCATGAAATATCAGATGGGATAGTCATAAATGATTTGCCACATGAGTAATAATTTTAATTTGGTTGCAAAGGTTGCAGTGCAGTTTTACTCATCTGTAATATGGGAGTAATGCTCATCTTTCCTGTCATTCGCTACTTCTCGGCAGTGTTGTAAAGATTAATTTATATTTTTAAATGGCTTTTTAAATGAAAAGTGCAGTGGAATGCTGGTTTCTAAAGCATAGCCCTTCCTGGCCAGAGTTAGCTTGGTCTCTGATTGACATCTAAAATGCTATATGAAAAGAAAAACCTGTACAAGAAACCCAAAATTTGCTTGGCCAAAGCAAGGAAGTTTTTTGTTAGTTTAAAAAGAGAGAGTACATCTTAAGGTCACATAGTGTTATATATTAATTATATCTCACAGTTTCCAATACTTGAAGAAAATAAAACAATTTAACAAGTATAAAAAATTTAACAAATATATTATCTAAATCATGCTTCTCATTTATAGGTTTCTGATGGGGAAAAAAGTCACTGGTTTCCAATCTAAATAATTGCACTACAATGCACCAATAATTTATACAAATTAGCCTAAAACCACCTTTTTCAACAATGAATGCAAAAATATTCTAAGCTAACATTTCACAGAGTCTGGGTTTCTTGAGGTTTCATTTGGCTCAAATATACATTCAAATTACAGAAGCAATTTCTCCATGTGTTGGAACCTCGGGTTAAGCATTGGCACTACTACACAGCAAAGTAACAGACTGAGGGTTAATAAGCAGCGAAATCCAAACTGCCTAATCTCCAGCTCCTTCCATGAGTGAAGAAGGGAAAATGTTTTCTTCTAACTTTCTTCCCACCTCTCCTTTTGGGTCTTTTTTTCTAGATTCAGTTCCAACTGAAAGAATTTTAAACCCTCTGTTTGGCATTTAAAGCGCAAACTCTGCAATATCCAAGAGCTGACTCAACATTTCCACTTACTGACCCGTAGGCACCTTACGCTCAACAACAAAAAAAAGAAAACTTAAGTGCTTTCTCCCACCTCCTGTATCTGTTGCTGCTCTATTCTAGCGAATGGCAGTGCTACCCAATGACTTGCCATACCAATATCTGATCAATAACACACCTTTTTAGTGCCTTGAATCAATGTTTATTGAATGGGTACTTTATACCAAGAGGTGTGTGCGGCACAGAGCAGAATAAAAACAGTCCTTGTTCTCAAGTAACTTACAGTCTAATGTGAGAGAGATCTTTTAATGAATAAAGACAATGGATAGTCCCAAGAAGAACATCAGTGGGATCCTATAATAGCATTTTTGACTTTGCCATCTGGAAAAGAGTTTCTGAGGAAGTGAGCTTAAATCTGAAGACTGAGTAAGAGTATGAGGTGAAGAGGGAAAAACAGTTGGAACAGCATTTCACAGAGGAAGGAGCATGTGCAGGCTTCTCTGTCTGTAATCGGACCAAATCAGGGACCACTTTGTTAAGTCTCTGTCCTAAATATCACTATCTGTCCATCATTCTGGGTTTCCACTGCCACTTTCTAATGCCATTATATCACTACCCTAACATGCAGGTGTGTGGACTGAATGTTTCTGTCCCCCAGCTGAAAAAATTCATATGTGGAGACCCTTCCCCCAGTGTATTTGGAGATGTGTTGTTGGGAGACAATTAGTGCTATCCCAAAGTACTACTGCATTTATCTAGTTAGCACATTCTCTTACTTCCTGAGGTGGCGTTCCCACACCCTGTTCTCAACTTCCAACATTTCTTTTTTCTCTCACCTGATTATCTGATTTCTTATTTCACCGAGAAAATGAAGTCTGCAGGAAAGAGCTGCTGCCTCAACAACTCATATAGATGCCTTTCCTATTCAAGGACATTTACAAATTATTTATCAACGTATTCCTAGAACTGTTATCATCAGTGACCTCCCTCCCACCTGTCTCTTAGTCTAGCATCTGCATTTAATCATTCTGATATTTTAAAAATCTTTGTTTGGCAATTGGTTTCTGGGATACCATACTCCTTTATTGATTTTTCCTTATATCACTGGCTGCTGTTTCTTATTTTCCTTTCCTGTGCCCTCATCAGGATAACAGTTTCTGAATATTAGATTACAAATTAGTCTTCAGGCATCTTGCCTATCTACACTAGATTCTTAGATGATCTTATTGAGCACCATGACGTTCATCACCAATTTGATGCTTTGAAATGCTCAAGTTTATAATTCACCCAAGATCTGTCTCCTGAACTTCCGTCTCTGGGTCAACATTTTCTCTTTAATGTACTGTAGAACGTTCAAGACTATAACTTTCAGATTTAGCACTGGCACAATACATCACCATCTTTGCTACACTCTACACTTTCTTCGGTCATCTCCATCCCAGTGAATGAAAACTGCATGCACCTCGTTACCTAGGCAAAAGAGACTTCTCTTTTGTCACATTCAATCTCTACCAAGTGAACAAATTTTATTAGATTTACCTTAAAGTACATGCAGAACAGAATGCTTCTCATCACCTCCACTGCTATTTGCCCTGGCCCAAGACAGCATTCTCTCTGCCCTGGTATGTTGAAGAAGCCTCCTACCTGATCTTTCTGGTTCTGCCCTTGCCTCCTACATGCTACGAATAATATTGTCAAAACATCAATTACGTCATATTCTTTCTTTGATTAAAACCTTCCGGCAACTTCCCAACACATCATAAAATCCCAATTGCTTAGAGTTATATGATCTAGAGTCCATTACCACTGTGATTCGGTCATTTACATCACTCCACCTCAACCATCTACCTTTCCTTTCTGGTGTCACTGCTGTTTCTCCAATATGCTTGGGCACACCACCTTCTTGGCGATTTTACACTGATTACTTTGTCCTCCTAGAATGCCTTCCTCAGGATATTTATGTGACTTAGTCTCCAGTGTCCTACAGATATTGATGAAGTGCCAGCTCTCAAAGATACTTTTCCTGACCATTCTATACAGAGAATTCCCTACCACTTGCTTTCACCTTGTTCCTTTTCTGTCTTTTAAAAACTCTATTGCCACCTAACATTTATGTCTTTCATTTTGTTCTCCCCACACTACATACTTTATAAGCCTCATGACGACAAGGGCTTCATATATTCTCTTCATTCTTATATTTTCAAGCCCTAGAATGCTGTCTTATGTAGATATTTATCAAAATAAATACCTGCCAAATGAATTACAATACTCCCAGACACATTATGAACACATTAGAAGTAGTATTAATAACCATGAGTGAGGAGTAGTGAATTTATCAGAGAGCACTGTCAAGGTTTATTTAACTGCTATCATTCTCCAATTACTTTTAAATACTATATTGAATCCTTTGGCTAGGGGAAATTCTGATGAAGCTCACATGATGATTCTGATGTTAAAACCCCTTCCCCTAACTTTTTAAGCTCTTGGTCTCCCACTAGCTCCGAATGGCGTAAGTGTCTTCATGGAGCTCCACAGACACTCAAGAACTATTTTTGACAATTAGTGAGACAGGTGGAATTATGAGATCGCAGTTAGCATGACAGTTTGGAGTAAATACTTGATGCATTATAACTCATCTGGGAGGAAGTAGGTACGTGATGAATGGACTCTTAATGCCTAAGAAACTACTCCACAGTAAACTACTGAAAACAGAAAGGTCAGAACAGATCCTGAGTGTCCCCGGAGCTCTAATGTAAACCAAGAAGTCGGGTTTGAATACGTGGATCTATGTAAACACATTTATTACAGCTGTTATAATTCTACATAAGATACTCAGGTGGACAGGAAGCTTAATTTCATAAGCTTCCTTATGAAAGCTGAATTTAACTTTTAATATGAAGCCCCACTTCACCATTTGGCAGAACTTTCCCTCATTGTTTTTGCTGTTCTTCATTCTCTTCCTTAAAAACGATTCTACAGTCTAGAGCCTTTATATAATGGCAAGGTAGGAAATGGAGATGGAACCAAATTTATTGATTGAATTTATTACAATTTATTGAACATAATCTGCCAGTGAGAACATTCACTAAGTTAGCTCACTGTGTGGACACTTCTCAGTTTTCTCTCCATTGCAGCTTTTTAGGTCTTGTTTTTTGTTTTTTGATCAAGGCAAATAGGTAAAAAAATTTTTTATTTTAGTAAAAATTTTAGGGTGTCACATACAGTCCATTTCCACCTTCACTTTCCTGCTGTTCTTAAACAAATGGAGTTTATTGCCCTGGCCGGTGTGACTATGGTGGCTGGACATGACCTCCTAGGCTAAAGGGCCACAGGTTATATTTCTGGTCAGGGCACATGCCTGGGTTGCACATTGAATCCCAGGTCAGGGCACGAGAGGCAACCAATCTATGCTTCTCTCTCACATTGATGTTTCTCTCCCTCTTTCTTCCTGTCTTCCCTTCTCTCCAAAATCAATAAGCGTATCCTTGGGAGAGGATACAAATAATTTTTAATGGGGTTAAAACTGTTTTATGTAACAGGACAAAAGCCTTTACAAAGCTCAGGCACAGAAAGTCTTCCTCTGATGTAATCGTTTCTACCACCTTTTACTAAAAATACATTGTCTTTTCCCAGAGCCTTTTCTGTTTCTCCCTACTTTTTCTACCTCCATCTTAAAAAAAAAAAAAACTACACTTCTCTTTTTTAGAAAGTACTATCTTAAAATGGTTAGAAAAATGGTACATTGGGGAAGGTGGCAAGGAGTAAAAAAATACAAGGAACAAAACAAGGAAGAGAAATAATTTAAAAACTTAAGAGTGTAGTCAAACATCATAGAGACAGAAAGTAGAATGGTCATTGCCAGGGGCTCAGAGAGAAAAGAGCAGAAAGTTATCCTTGAATGGGCACAGAGTTTCGGTTTCACAAGATTAAAGGCACTGTGGAGATGAATGGTGGTGACGCTCGGGCAACATTACGAATGCATTTAATATCACTGAACTTCACATTTGAAAGTGGTTAATATGGGAAATGTTCTGTTATGTGTATTTTACCATAATAAAAAAATGGGAAAGATTCACTTAGAGGAACATCTTCATCTTTGATGCCCTGAATCAGCCTAAATGTTGTTTCCTCAAATGATCATTGTTTTCCTTGCCTCCCCCGAAGTCTGACGGCTTACTACTCCTGCACACACTTGCGCACACACTCCCAGTTAGGAACCTCTGTGGAGCCTAATGCTGAGTTATTTTTTTAAATGACATACTGAAGTGAAAGTGGATATCAAAGCCTACTTTTCCTCAGGGGAGAAATAAGCAATTTATATAATAAGAGGGCTATATGAAAAGGAGTTAAGGATGAAATATTATGGAAGAGTGGTAAGTAGGTTTGTTGGGGAAATATTTTGGCCTAAACGGACCTTATGTTATTGCTGATTACAGTATGCAGATGTAAACACAGACTACATCCGTTATGTGAATACAAAGTGAATGGGCTTATGTTGGCCAGGGTGAGAGACACAGCCTCTATCACAAAATACAAGTTAATCTTAACTTGAGTCTTAATGAGTCCACACAGTAAAAGTTATTTCTCATGCAGTCAAAATCAAGTGTGGATGTTTCTCTTTGGGCAGTTTTCCTGGTGGCTTGCTTTCCAGTGGTCACTCAGCCTCAGGAATCCAGGCCGGCTACAACTTGGATGTCACCCACCCTCTCCATATTCAGTCTACTATGTCACTACAAGACCCATAAAGTTTTACCAGACCCAGTCTGCAAGTGAAACACCTCACTTCCTTCCACATGCCAATGGACCAAAATACTTCCGTGGCCCACCTGAGTTAAGGAGCTCAAACATGTAGCGTTCTTGTGACGTAGTTCTTTGGTGAAGGCTTAACATCATCTCTGCCCCAAGACGTTTATGACCAACTGCTTGTAAGGCATAAAGGGGGCATAGAGGTTTTAATAAAAGTAAGTTCCTTTAGTAGTAACCGTAACATCAAGTTAACAGCTAGTTTGCCAGTGAATGAAGCATTAGAATGATGGTGAGGCATTTGTCTTCCATGTAGCTCCCACCCTCACTGATAACATCATCTTGGAATATGAAAGTAAAATGGACAGCAGTATGTCTATAACAATTAAGTGTCAAATAGAAGTCAGATAAAATGAAAGATTCTGAATGTAGCCTAGGTTTAAATCTTAAACCCTCAGACCATCTCAACAGGAAGAATGTACCTTCAATTACTGATTAACTCAATTTTCATACTAGAGGGTTTCTCAATGTTTTCTGACGCCGCACCATGTGCAGCCGCAACCGCCACCACCATCAATCATCACACGAATGTGTGAACACACACACAGTAGCACAAGAAGAGAATACAAGAAATGTTGAGTTTTGTTAGATATACAAAAGATGTGAAATTTTGATAAGGAAGCTGAGAAGAAATAGGAGGTCTGGTTGACTTCTAATATTACTGAATATCAGGAAAACGTTTAAGCAAAAAGCAGGGGTTGCAGAATTTTTCAAGTAACTCATTGAAATTTTAATAAAAGAGCAATAAGGTTTTTTAAAAAGGCAATTGTTCTGATTTTCATGCTAGGATTTAAATTTAGCTCCTAAAATTTTCCTACTCTAAGAGTTTTGACATTTAAAAAAATAAAGAACTTTTACAGAGTTAGATATTTCCTGTTGCATTTAAGGCACTTTGTGTGTTCAGTAAATGTCATAAAGCCATTAAGTCGCCTTCGCAGACATGCAATTTTATCCTCTTACTGTGGGTTCTCAATGCAGGGAGTGCTTCAGGCAGCACAGGGGAAAGCCTGGGGGCCTGGCAGGGAGTTTTCAAATCCTTGCAGGTGGGCTTGAATCTTAATATTGTGTCATTAAGAAAATGACTCTCAATTAGTGTGGTACTTACCCTCTCTTACTTTGTTTTTACAAGACCCATCTCTCCAAAATTCCCATCCATAAAGTATATTTTTCAGTTAGGAAAGTGTTTAAAAATTAATACCTGAAAAATAGCATTTTATCATATTGTTTTCATTACATGACATAACCAACTGTGTTGCTAGGCAACGAGCTATGGCTTTGGAAAACGGCATACTTTTGTAATAGATTACTTTAGAGGCACTTTTTCAAAGCGAATACAATAGAGTTATCTAAAAGCATCTTCTAAAATTCTACATAGCAAAAATTTTTAAGTCAACATCTCAAAAGGTGAGGAGGAGATACTTCTCTTGTATAGGCAATGCAGTTTTTATTTATGAGAGAGAGAAATTTGTCTACATGCACTCAAATTGCTAATGAAAATGTTAATGGTAAATTATTCATTAAATTTATTCTCCATTCAAATGTTTCTTTGGTGAGGAAAAATGTAATCATTTGGAAGAACTGAACAACAACAAAAGAAGAGAAATGAAGTGAACTGCTGGAGCCTGTTCTGTCTACTGGTTTTCTAACTGCTCTCTTATATACAGAAATAATCAAACTTTAAAGAAATTATTTTGGGGGACTAGTGCCAGTAAGTAATGATTTAATTTAGTAGAAAGAGGATTATTTCATTGAGTGAAATGTCAGACTATATAACATCTAAAGTTTATATTAAACTTTTCTATGACGCTATAAAAAGTTATATTTTAGTTTTTAACAAAATATTTTAAATGATAAAGTGATACATTAGCTGTAGAAATTCAGAGAAATATAGAATCACATAAAAGAAAAGATCTATCACTCGTAATATTAAAACCTAAAAAACTATTAGTATTTTAGTATAAATCTTTTCAAATTTTTCTTCTACTTGTACTTTTATTCATTTTTGTCTTCACTTTTCTATTCACCAAATTAATACTATATAATGTTATATCACATATACATTATAATTTTATTTTTTAAGACAGTCAACAATTTATTTCAATCAACATTCGTTCTCCAAATCCTATCAATTATATCCTCACAATTGATTTTTTCAAACCTAATCAAAAATTTATTTTTTGTGTATTTGATTATGCTATTACACTTACCCTATTTTTTTCCTCTCCTTTATCATTCTCTGCCCTGCACCCATCCACCAGCATTCCCCTTCCCTTAGTTCATACATATAAGTTGTTTGGCTTCTCCATTTCCTGTACCTCCCCCTGTCTACTTTGTGCCTACCAATTATGCTTCTGATTTCCTGTACCTCTCCCCCCATTCTCCTCCCTGCTCCTCCCCACTGATGACCCTCCATATGATCTCCATTTCTGTGATTCTGTTCTGTTCTAGTTGTTTGCTTAGTTTTTTTTTTGTTTTTATTTTTTAGGTTCAGTTGTTGATAGTTATGAGTTTGTTGTCATTTTACTGTTCATCGTTTTGATCTTCTTTTTCTTAGATAAGGACCTTTACCATTTCATACAACAAGGGCTTGATGAGGATGAATTGCTTGAGCTTGACCTTATCTGGGAAGCACTTTATCTGCCCTCCCATTCTAAATGATAGCTTTGCTGAATAGAGTAATATTGGACGTAGGCCCCTTCCTTTCATGACATTGAATACTTCTTTCCAGCCCTTTCTTGCCTGCAAGGTTTCTTTTGAGAAATCAGCTGATAGTCTTATGGGAATTCCTTTGCAGGTAACTGTCTCCTTTTCTCTTGCTGTTTTTAATATTCTCTCCTTATCTGCAACCTTGGGTAACTTAATTATGATGTGTCTTGGTGTGTTCCTCTTTGGGTCCAACTTCTTTGGGACTCTCTAAGTTTCCTGGACTTCCTGGAAGTCTATTTCCTTTGCCAGATTGGGGAAGTTTTCCATTTCTTGCTCTTCCTCTTCTCCTTCTGGCACACCTATGATTTGGATGTTAAAATGTTTAAAGTTGTTCCAGAGGTTCCTAAGCCTCTCCTATGGTTTTGAATTCTTATTTCTCCTTTCTGTTCTGGTCAAATATTTATTTCTTCCTTCTGCTCCAAATCATTGATTTGAGTCCTGGTTCCCTTCCCTTCACTGTTGGTTACCTGTATATTTTCCATTATTTCACTTTGCATAGCCTTCATTTCTTCCTCCATTTTGAAACTGTACTCAATCATTTCTGTGAGCATCCTGATTACCAGTGTTTTGAACTCTGCATCAGATAGATTGGCTCTCTCCTCATTGCTTAGTTCTTTTTCTGGAGTTTTGATCTGTTCTTTCATTTGGGTCATATTTCTTTGTCTTGGTGCACCTATTACATTGTAAGGGGCAGAGCCTTAGGTATTTGCCAGAGAGGAGCAACCCACTTCACTGCGTTGTGGCACCGTTTGTAGGGGAGGGGTCAGAGAGGGAGTAATACCACTTGCTTGGCTCTACCACCCTACTTTCAGTTACTTCCCCTGTTTCCCACAAGCAGATTGCGCCCCTCCGCTGCTGATTCCTGAGTGGGCGGGCTTGTATACACCTTCTAGGACCCAGTTAGTCTCTCCATTGAGCACTCCTGTGAGGCTGTGAGTTGACCCTGCTGCCACAACCCCCACAGGTTTTTATAGCCAGAGGTTTTTGAGGCTTTATTTCCCCAGGCTGGAAACCTGGATTGCACATTCTGTCTCACTCCCCAGTTTTTCCTTCAGGCTTATCTGCATGCAAATATGGGATCACCAGGTCCACTCCCTTGCTGTGTGTCTTCTCTGCCTGGCTGTCCATCTCGGTCCCTCCTACCAGTCTGGATAAATGTTCCTTCTTTAACTCCTTTGTTGTCAGACTTCCATGCAGTTTGATTTACTGTCAGTTCTGTTTTTTTTTTTTTAATTTGTTGTCCTTCTTTTGGTTGTGCAAAGGAGCAAAGTGTATCTACCTATGCCTCCATCTTGGC
Source organism: Carollia perspicillata (assembly GCA_004027735.1). Taxonomy (NCBI): domain Eukaryota; kingdom Metazoa; phylum Chordata; class Mammalia; order Chiroptera; family Phyllostomidae; genus Carollia; species Carollia perspicillata. Next base: position 37,713 of record PVKM010002401.1, on the reverse strand, counting down.
CAGAAGTCCTATAACTTTAGAATGTACATTTTTTGGTTAGTATTATATTGTGAGCACTTTTCCACATATACAACTTCTTTGAAATTTATAATTAAGTGTGTGACACCCCACCATATGGCTGTAACATAATTTATTTATTCTACTATGGTTGTTTTTTTTCACCTATTTTTCATTATTATAAATAATACTGCAAATAATGTCCTTATTCATAAATCATGACCCACATCTCTGTTGATTTCCTTAGGGTAGGCGGCTGGAAGTGAATTTATTGAGTCAAAGGCTACACATTATTTCAAGACTGTAAATATATATTTCTTGTTCTTCTTCTGTAAGCAAAAAAACCCACTCTACTTTCTTGAAAAAAATCTGCTAGCAGTGAATAAGAATGGATAATGCAATCTCATTGGCATTGGATAGTACTAGATTGAACATTAAGTCAGTTGGAAGAGGAGTCAAGCACATTTTGTGGTTTTAGTGAAAATTAAGAAAGGTTTTACATAAATTCCCATGTTTACTTCTTTGGTAAATTTGGGTCCTTTGTCCATTTTAAGTTTAAAAATTCATTTTTTTCTTTTTCATGTTAATGTCATAAATATGTAGTCTACATGTAAGGGGGTCACACCTTTCAGAGAGCTAGCAGCAATTTGGACTCCACTGTAATGACATGGAAGTGTTAGGATGTTGAAAAAGAAAGAACCCAATCTAAGCTTTTTCTATTTGATAATGGGGACAGCTGCCTATTGGGAACAACCTAGCCAAGAATTATTGTTTTCAGGAATGACACTTCCTTAGTTCTAATTGCTGTGTCACCTTTAGTTATTCCAATGGAGGCACCCTCATGTTCCCATTCTGCCAGTGGACTGCTGGCCATGACCAAGCTCTCAGGGATGGCAGAGCCATGAGATAGAGGGAGCTGCTGTGCCTGAGTCACCAAGGGAGAAGTGCTGTCTGCTGAGAAATGGCACCTCCTTAGATTGTTGTTTGTGAGAAATATGCCTCTAAAGCTTTGAGTCTTTAAAGACTTTTGGCTCCACTCGTCACAGCAGTTTTGTCTATTGGCTAATGCCCTGATAACAGTGTTTCCTGAGCAACATCCATTTCACTGTCTTCAACTCCCTGCAAGGGAAATCCCCAGTATTCACTTGGTCATGGAGCAAACCTAGAATTTCTTACCTATAGTTCATGGTCAGTTTCTGAGGTCATAACAAGGTAACAGCCTCAAAAGGTGGTTTGATCCCTTGCTGCTTCCCCTTGGGAAGAAAAGAGTAACCATTATGACCACAAATAACAAATTTGTTACCTGATTTTATTCACCATATTGGGATCGATGGTGCTGTACATTCCAAGTTCGTTTGCTAACCTCATTTGAGGTTTTAAAGGGCAGTTTCTCTTCTTTCAGTAAAAATGTAAACAGGAAGCAGAAAATAATCAGAGATGTTTCAGAGGAAGCAGAAAATAATTATAAAACGTTCATAGAATTTTTTAAGGCAGTAGAAGTTGCTCCTATTTTAATGTTATCTTCTGGAATGTTTAAATGCAATAGTTGTGGTTTTCTTTTCTCCCCACCCCTATCAACTGCCCAAGGAAAAGTTAAAGAAAAACATTGGGCTATATAGTGGGGTAAGGATCCTCAGTTCTAGTAAGGGAACTTTGATTGGCTAGCTCCCAGAACAATTGGAAACTGGGCTAAATTGTGTGTGTGTGTGTGTGTGTGTGTGTGTGTGTGTGTGTGCCAGCTACATAAAAAAATATTGTAAGATTTTAATAGTTTGATTCCCAAGACCCACACCAAAATTTGATTTCCAGAGGTCTGAGATGAGTCTTGAAGATAAATATGCTTAATTCCTTGCCTAGATGATTCTGAGTGCATTTAGCCTTAGAAACACATGCTTCATTATTTTGAAAACTCAGTATCAAATAATGAATTACAAATTACTAACTTCTACTCTTAATTGAAAATTGCCACCCTTTTACTGCTTCCTTCATTATACATTTATTGAAATTACTTTTTATTAGACATTAATAATAGATTTTTTTCCTTCACATTTACCTTTTTTTACAGGTCTCTTCATAAAATTCACATGCTTTATTATATTGGCAATTCTTGTTTCTATGTTACTTTTTTCTGGTTTTATTGCTCATCACAATTTTTTTATACCATGCCTTTCTATTCTTGAAAAATTTATTTTGATGCATGTTTCGATTAACTGGACATATTTTAAAGTAGTATTTTTCAGGATGGCTACATAAATGATACAATTTTCATGTCTTTGTGTCAGAAAATATCTTTCTCCTGCCCTTGCAAATACACGATGGCTTCTCTGGGTATAGAGTTCTTAAACCTTAATCTTTTTTTTTTTTTTCTTTCAAAGCTGCTGATGTTACACTATTGATTTCTGACCCTTTGTGATCAGTGTGGGGGAAAAAATCGAACACCAGCCTCATTATATCCTTTGAAAGCAGCCCACCTTTTTTAGTTAGATATACAGAGTGTCTATTTTCACTAAATTTGCTTGCTACTCTCTGACCTCTTTGATCTGATGCCCCAAGTCTTTCTTCAGATCAGGAAACTTTTTAAAGTGTTTATTTGATGACGAGCTCTCCACGACCTTTCTCTGTTTTTTATTCTAATTCCAAATAGCAGAACATTGTTTTTTCTGAACCCTTACCAGACACTTTTCAAATATTAGTCTCCAAATAGATATTTTTTTTGCAAAATGCAATCAAATGATAATTCCCTCTATTTTAAGAAAATTGTTATAATGATTTTTACATAAATGCCTTCTTTTCTGATCTTAGATTTCTTCTTTTTAATTTCGATAGCCTGGATTTTATGTGGTTAATACTTAGATATTTCATTTGGTTTCTTCTATTCCTTTAGTAAATATAGTCCATATTCCTGAGTGTCAACAGATTTACATCGGTTTTTGCACTACTCAATCATTATAAAATCATATTATGTATATACTATATTCAAGTTTAATTGCATTCTTTTATTCTTAAATTATGAACTTAACAGATGTGCTTCCCCTTTTCTGATTTACAAATTTGTCCTTAATAAAAGCCAGGTACATACATGCCCTAGTTTTTGTCTATGCCAAATCTAAGAGAACACATTCTGGAAACTACCACTCAATTTTCATAAAGAAAGCATGTAAATTATTTTTTCTCCTGCTTATATTGATTATTTTGGTAAACTTTCCAATAAATAACAATACTTAGTAATAATCCTTGAGAAACTTCTTTGAAATGTGATAGAAAAAGAACAAAGATTATGGGTAAATCGTGATAGACTGAGATAAACCTCTGCCATGACAGATTTTTTTATGGTCAGTTACCCAGTACCTAATTTAAATCCTTTTTAAGAAATATATTGTAATTCCAAACTCTCTTAAATAATGATTTTTTAGAATTTGCAAGAAGGATATTGCTTACATATGATAATTTATTTATTTGCATTCATAATTGAATAATAATTACTCTGCAAGTAATATTTTCCTCTAAACATTATAATTAAATTTATTTTTTTTTACCAGAAGTCAGCTTCAGAGGAGCCAAATAGCCCCCTGAATGGAAGTCCCCAAATGGCGTCAATAGTAAATGGTATATTACATGCTTCTTATTACCAAATCTTCTAGCATTCGTTATGCGTGGCAGAGACTCTGGTATGTACTAGTCAGTGTTCTCTAGAGAAACAGAAGCAATAGGATGTGTATTTATGGAGAAAAATTTATAAGGAATTGACTCACATAATTATGGAGGCTGACAAGTCCCCAGTCTGCAGTGCAGGCCAACGGCCTAGTTATCAGGAGAGCCGATGGTGCAGACAAAGTCCAAAGCAGTCTGCTGGAGAACTGCCCCTTGCTCAGGGAGGCCGGTCTTTTTGTCCTATTTAGGTCTTCCTTCAGTTGATTGGAGGAGGCCCACCCCATCACAGAGGGCCATCTACTTTACTCGAAGCTCACCTATTTAAAAGTTAATCTCACCTAAAGACATGCTCCAAGTTAACACATAAAACCAACCATCCTGGTGTTATAAAGGAAAATTATATGGAGTCCAAAAATCTTAGTCAATTTACTTGACTAATTTGAATCTCACTAAAGTAAGAATAATAAAATACATTAAAGGATTATGAGGATGAACTAACATGGTAAGTTGAAGCACAGAGTGCAAACCAGAACTGGATAAATAACCAGAATCAGGATTTTTTTTCTGCAATACAAAGAGGAAGGAAAGTCCTGGCTGGGTGACTCCGTTGGTTGGAGTATCATGCTGTTCACCAAAGAGTTGTGGGTTCCATTCCTGATCAGGGCATATACCTATTGTGTTTTGCCATGGATAATGTGCACATTTTTTGCCCACATTTTAGGGAAAATAGAGATGTGCATTATACAAGGATAGTACCTGAAATACCTTATAACTGTTCTTATGTTTTGTAATTATTTGTTACATGAAATTTCTTTTACCATAATGTGTTTAAAAATAAATACTAAAATTCCTTTATAATACAAAAAAACAAGTATGCAAATATACATAAATACATAATTGAATTAAAAACTTAAAATGGAGGATTTTTTCCCTGAAAGGTTAGGCCCAAAATGTGGATGCACATTATACACAGCAAAATAGGGTAGGTTGTGGATTTCATCCCCAATGGGGCACTTAAGGGGGCCACCCTTTGATGTCTCTCTCTCTCATAGATAGATGTCTCTCTCTCTCTGCCTTCCACCCACTTCCCCTCCTCTAAAAATCAGTAAACATATCCTTGGGTGAGGATTTTTTAAAAAGGAAGGAAAAATACAAGTTGATCTCTTGGAAATATGGAAGAAGAATCAGGAAAGGGAATCTAATATTAGTTGATTCTCTACAGGTTTCCAATATACTCTCTCATCTAATTACTTTTACAGTACTGAGCTAGGTGATTTCTGAATGAGGCGGTTAGAATGGTGGTTCAGAGCAGCGGTGTTTATGCAGACAGACCTTAGTTACTGTTCAAGCCCAGCACTCACTGGTATGTGAGCTTTCGCAAGCCACCTACCACTTCCAAGCCTCAGTGTCCTCATCTGTAAAAGTAGAAATAATAAGTGCTTGTCCTTTACAGGGTTGTTCTGAAGAATTATAAAGTAACACATGTAAGCCCTTGACAAAATGCCTGGTACATAGGAAGAGTTCAATAAGTTGTAGCTCTTCTTATTATTATAATACATATTATTATGTTAGCCTAACAAACTATTAATGCAAATACATATATTGAGTAGACATATATCTGTTAAAATACTAAACACTGAAAATTATGAGTCAGTTACTCTGAGATTTTTACTTTTCAGGAACTGATTTTCTGAGTTACTTTATACCAGTTCTAAAATGTGAAAAACAAATATGAGATGACCATTGTTATTAGGTTTCAGTACCACAAGGGAAATTTCACTTAAATCTGTACAACCTCTTGACAGTTAACCTCTATTAAATTTAAAGAAAGTTTTTCATCAATTTTGTTTCCAAGGTTTACTAATAAATAAAAATAGAATAAAAATCCAAAAATATAACATTCTCAGAGGCAAGATTTCCAAACAATCATAACATCAAGTTAATACCACTTTGTTCCATTTCCCATCAACAATGAAATTTTGTATTTACTTATTTTAAATTGTCAATTCGTGGTATTAATATACTTGTGAAGTTGTAGGAGAGAAAAATTAATTTTACATTAGGTTAATAAGTAATTGGAAGTTGAATCTGATCATGTTAAATTGTAAAAGTAACAAAACAGAGACAAATTACAACATGTAAAATTGAGTATAAATCCACAATTAAAAGGGGGGAAATGATTAACAAAAGTATCATAAGTAACATTCCTAAACCTTTTCATAAACTTTGGCTATGCAGACAATAAACATAGTGGAAACAGACCTCTTATCTTTAAAAAACACATTTTTAGGCCTAAAAACAAGATATAAATTATGTATACCATTGCTGCAATGAAAAAATACAATTGTTGCTTGAAAAATTCATTAAAATGTAAATAAATTGTAGTTAACCCATGAGTTGATTATTTATCTCAGGAATTTGTTTTGAGGGGATTCTAATGCCTGTATGGTGCACAGAATTAAGGTTGGCAGAGTTTTGACACTTTGTCTAATTCGAAAGTGGAAATCAGAGAGAGACACAGAGGCAGAGAGACAGAGTGGGACAGAATTAGAAGCATGAGAAGGAGAGGGGACAGAGCTAGTCAAAAGCGTGCCCCCATGCCAGGCCTGCACAAAAAGATTCAAGTAGAAATTGGAGTGTGATTCCCATGCATTTCAATCCGATAAATCAAGCCAAATAATCTGATGTGAGGGCTTTAGAGAGTAAACCTAAAAAGGCTGTCAATTTGAAAACTGATTTTAAGAGACCTGAAATGGCTTAAAAATTGATAAGAAAATGTGGCAATTAGCTCAAATCTTAGGTGTTGATTCCAATTTATGGCAAGCTTCTAGCTCTGCCAAATAATTGAAAGGGATTGTATGGTTTTTCTTCCTTCTTTTCCTCTTCATCATGTAACAACCTGGTTTTCTGTTATGTTTTCAATAACTAAAAACAGTATGAGACACGTTTTTTTCAATAACTAAAGTCAGTATACTACACTATGTGATCTTCTCTTGTTCTAACGAAATTACCTTATCACACATCACTAATATCCTTCCAGCTCAAAAATGGAAGAGCCAAGGGTTGGAAAGTGTTGCCTCCTTTGGGACCAAGCACTATGGGGCAACTAGAGAGCAGGGTCAGTCAGTCTAGAAACAATAAGGACAAATGCAAGTGGCTGACTTCTTCCTGTTAGCAGTAAGAGAAGAGAATTTCCTCCCTCCCTGTTTCTTCGAATTTACATTAAGAAACTTGTATGCCCTTTCTCCTTCTTTGAAAAGTGTATAAATATTCATGAAGGCTAGATAGGCCTTTGTCAACTTTCTGATCTAGGTCATTCTCAAGGAAGGACCTGGGAGCTGTCTCTTTGAATTGTGAAAGTCAAAGGCAACAGCACCCCCCTATTCCAGTTTTTGTGGGAGGGCAGGAGCCTATTTAGGTAGGTGTCTTGCTCTAAGGTGCAAAACTATGTTCTGCCATGAATAATGTTTGTTTTTTCTCTAAATAAAGACAATTAGCTAACATAGACAATCACTCGCTTACCAGAAAACATTAAGATGCACTTTGTTTGGGAAATGGAGCTGGGAAGTCCTTCTACCTGAGGACCAGTGACTGTTTATCTTGAAAACACGCATGTGATGGGTTGTATCTGATTGACTTTACAAAAGGGTAAAATTGCTTTCTGTCTTTGCGCTCTCTTAGTGGATTACCTGTGATGCACATCACATTCCGATTTAATGCTTATTCAGTCATAAAACTGTGCTTTTCTTCTCTGCTAAATTTGTGGAGAGTTTGTCTGGGTTCGGTAAAGATTCTGATTTCAATTATATCTCCACAACAAGATGTCATTTGAGTAGGAGATGGGGCAAGATATCTAACTGGCCTACATAAATATTTTTGAGAAACATAAAAAGCATTTTATTAATATACACTTACAAATTTAAAAAGCATTTTCATTGGCATGAATACCTACATAATCCAGGACATAGAATTGCTCTTTTCTCCCCCAACATGGAATATCTATCCTATCTTTTGATATCTCACTGAAATATTTTCCTGGTGGTCTCCTGCTTTAATTTTAAAAATAATCTTTCTCATTTACTCTCAAGGGAAATTGAATTCCTGCTCTTTTACATTATTTTTTATTTGTATCAAATATAAACAAAGGTTTTCCAGCTTCGTGATGAAATCCATGATTGTAACAACAAAAATGCCCATAACTATATAATCAATGCCAACAATTTGTTGTTAAATTGGAGTCAGGGTCTGCTCCCTGGGAAGAAGGATGGCTCGAGCAAGGAAGGAAACCAGAATGCAAAACTCCTAGAAGGGGTCAGAGACAGGCAGCAGGAGAGAACTTAAGAGAGAAGCAATAATTGTTTTCCCTACAGTACCAAACTTTGAATCTCGGAAGATAATATTACTTCCTTATTAAGTCCTCATTGGCTGAAGTCTGAATTTTGGACCACCAATCAGGACTTGACTCTAGAGACCCGTGAACCTTGGAGTAAAGAGACACCAGGAAAGACAAAGGAGATATTACATTAATGTTCCATTTGGACATACTGTCTTCGGGATATTATTTCAGTTGAGAAATATCCACTTAGTTTGATATATAAACTTGTGTCATTAAAAAGCTGACATTCAGATTTTCTTGACAGAGGTGAATTGTATTTCATTTTGACAGTCGTAACATGAATTTTTCAGCAAATGTTTTTCAACTACTGATAGGGTTTTAGTAGAAGTGAACTCTGGTTGCATATATATATATATATATATATATATATATATATGTACACACACACATTTTTATATACATTATACTTTCTATTTTGTATTTTCAGTTGTTTCTAGCAATTTATTTTGAAAACTCTAAAGATCCAACAGAAATTGTCCTTTTAAAGTCATCTACTTCTATTTTTAATTATTTTGAGGAAATTCCGTGCTGTTTTCCATAGTGGCTACAACAGTCTGCATTCCCACCAACAGTGCACTAGGGTCCCCTTTTCTCCACATTTCTGTCAGCACTTGTTTTTTGTTGGTGTATTAATTATAGCCACTTGAGCAGGTATGAGATGTTATCTCACTGTGGGTTTAATTTGCATCTCTATGATAGCTACTGATGTACATCATTTTTTCATATCTCTATGGGCCACCTGTATGTCCTTCTTGGAGGAGTGTCTCTTCATGCCCCCTGCCCATTTTTTGATTGGATTGTTTGCCTTCCTGGTGTTGAGTCATATAAGTGTTATATATATTTTGGAGATTAAACTCTTGCCTAATATATTATTGGCAAATATGTTCTCACATACAGTGGTTCCCTTTTCATTTTTATGATGATTTCTTTAGTTGTACAGAAGATTTTTAATTTGATGTAGTCCCATTTGTTTATTTTTCTTTTGCTTCCCTTGTCCTAGGACATATATGGGCAAAAATATCGCTGCCCCACATATCTGAAATTTTACTGCCTATGTTTCTTTCTAGGATTTTTATGATATCACAACTTATATTTAAGCCTTTTATTCATTTTGAGTTTATTCTTGTGTATGGTGTAAGATGGTGGCCTAGTTTCATTTTTTTGCACATACCAGTCCAGTTCTCCCAATACCATTTATTGAACAGCCAGTGATTCCACTGCTGGAAATATATCCTAAAAATCCTGAAACAGCAATTCAAAAGAATATATGCACCCTTATGTTCATAGCAGTGCTATTTACAACAGCCAAGATTTGGAAACAGCTTAAGTGCCCATTAGTAGATAAGCTTTTTAAAAAACTGTGGTATCTCTACACAATGGAATATTATGTAGCAGAAAATAATAAGGACTTCTTACCTTTTATGACAGTATGGATGGGACTATTGTGCTAAGCGAAATAAGCCAGTTTGTAAAAGATAAATACCATATGCTCTCACTTTTAAGTGAAATCTAATGAATAAAACAAACTAATGAGCAAAATAGAACTAGAGGTATAGAAACATGGAAAAGACTGACAGCTGTAAGAAGGGAGAGGAGGGAGGACTCTTTGAAAGAAGGGTAAAGGATTAGTCATAGAATATATATGAATCACCCATGGATTCGGACGAGAGTGTAGGAATTGACTGTGGGAGTGGGGGGCAGGCTCTATGGAAGGGGGAAAATGGGGAGACAGTGGGGACATGTGTAATAGTGTCGACAATGAAAAAGGAAGGGAGGGAGAAAGGAGAAAGAAAAAAGAAAAGGAAAGAAAAGAAAATTATACTTCTAGCTGACTCTATGGAGCCCATGGTCATGCTGTAGTGTACCACCAGGGCTTTAGTACTGATAGTCTAAGTGAACCAATCATTACTCTTCATTGTCCACTCATTACATCACAGTGTTCCCCTTGGAGTCTTTCTGGTCTATGGAAAAAGACTTTCAGTAATAGCAAATTCCTCCTTTTGCACTCATGGAAGATATCCATAATTGACCCTAGAATGCATTCTCTCTGTGCTCAGTGTCAGAATTCTTCAAAGCAAAGCACAGCACACAGCCACTACCAATAGACAGAAATTTACACGCAAGATAAAGACGATTTGTTACAATTAAACTAGGTGTTCATTTATTTCTATTCTATCAGTCACGGTGCATGCATTTTAAGTGGCCGTTTAGAGGAACTGCCTGTGCAGACGTGACTTTCCTAATGAAAACTGGGGCTTGAACTGGTTAAATAGATTATTTATAGCTAATATGAAGAATAAGGAGCAAAGTAAGGTAAGGCACAGTTAACATCTGCACATCAGAATGGTCTCTTCTTGTTCTGAACACCTGTACAGGGGACCTTACAGGAAAAGGTTGTCAGTGAGAGACAGCCACTGAGGTGAATGAAAATAAAAGAGGTTTACAGGTTCATCCTGATTGTGTCTTCTACTTTGAGAGCAGATGGCAGGAGGACTGGGGAAGGATCGCCTGCGACATGTGCTGGAAAATGACAAGGGAATTTATTTTATGGAAGTGATATTTAAACTCTGAGTCAATGACTGAGTAAAAACAAAAAAAAAAACAAAAAAAACAAGGTTCCACTGTGGTATGAGAAATTCAGTAAGTCCTCACTTAACATCATCACTAGGTTCTTATAAACTGAAACTTTAAATGAAATGACATATAATGAAACTAATTGCACCATAGGCTAATTGATACCAAGTAAGATAATGCTTTTCCAACCAGCTGATTCCTGGTCAGGGACCACTGTGGCCAGAACCTCCCCTGGCAGCTCAGGGCACAAGGTGGGGACCTGCCCTGGATAGGACGCCCTTCATTAGCTGCGCCGCTCACAGCCCACCACCTGCACTCACTCAGACTAGACAATGTAGACATGCCAGTTCAGCTCCCGTGCACAGCACTGGGATGTGGGAGGAAACCCGAGAACCTGGAGAAAACCCACACAGGCACAGGGAGAAGGTGTAAAACTCCATCAGACAAGCAGCCCCAGTAGAAGTCAATTATTTTTTCTCACCAATGCTGTTCATCTAAACAATCCTAAAACAATGTTGAACAAAACAAAGTTATTCGAGAACCTGCTGTACTTGAAAACAGATGTTCATCTCTTAGAAAATTTTCTCCTTTTTAGATTTCAGGAGCACCTTCTAGAGAAATGTCTGAGCAATTCAGGCAAGGAAAGGGGACGTCCCACTATCCACTGCTGCATCACAACCCACTCCAAAACACAGTGACTGAAATTAGAGCCGTTTCATTACATCTCATTGTTTTGTAAATCAGGAGTTGAGGGGGACTCTGCTGGGTGCTTCTACAGTTTCACTGGGCACCCACTAGGTCACTCATGCCTGGGTGAGACTGGTAAGTTAGCACTGCGGAGATGGCTGAAGGCTAGTTCACTGGGTCCCTCTCTCTCTCTCCATATTATCTCAGGGCTTCTGCACATGATCTTTGCAGCAAGGTGGTTGGACGAAGTACACAGTGACTGCCAGTTTCTCAAAGCCTGGGTCCCCCAGATGGCCCAACATTACTTCCACCATATTCTAAGAGTCAGGAGCCCATAGAACCCACTCAAATTCAAAAGAAGGAAAATAACAGGGTCTGGCACAAATAATGCCCCTAGTAAATACGTATAACATTTATTAGTTAATAGAGAAAAACAGGTGTGTGTAACATTACAAATGTGTGTATTTATTTATGACATTGTAGGTGAAATGTTCAAATTGCTGTCCATCTCATGTGAGATGTTCACATACCCTACCACACTCCATGGCACTACTTCTGCTGGACCCTGTATAATATTTTATCCCTTTCAGGAGAAATCTCAAAGGGAATCGTGACCATCTTTAACTGCCAGATAGGGAGGATTCTTGGTAGTATCTCAGCTTATCGTTGGAAAATCACTGGCCACAGAAAAAATAGTTTTGTTGTTGCTTTTGTTCTTTTTGCAAAGCCACGGGAACTGCTAATTTAGCTTTAAATGGGAAAATTAAGTGATCCTGTTTCCTTTATTTCACATTATTATCCTATAACTTCCCAAATGAAAGCCACCTGCTTTAAAAGTACCAGTGACTCAGGCTGACATTTTAGCAAAGATGCGTTTTTACATAGCAAATAATTTGCAAAAGAGTTTCTTTTACTAAAGGCAGTAAGATACGGTTTCTAATTTTAGCTCTATTATAAGTTAGAATCAATCTTTTAACCTCTGATTCTTGTTTGGATAATAAGCTCTCAGCTGTCTAAAACTGAGAATTGTGACTAATTAACAAGGTAATGTATATTAAAGTCTTTTGACTTTTATGTATGAAGTAGTATGATGATAGAATTCATTAGAAGTCCAATTTCAAACATAGTAAATTAGCATATGCAACTTCAAAAGATATGTTAAAGTGTCCAAGTGGAAAAATACATTAAAAATGTTAATTATGATATATTCATGATGATTTTGTCTTATTGTTTCCAGTTCAGAAAAGAAAATTGTTTTGATTCATGATGTTCTTTTAGTTTGTCTCATGCTTCTGTTTTCCAAGATCTCACCTTTCCCAAGATTATGCCAAGAGACTTTATTTTATTCTCTTTTACAAAAAGGTATTAGACATGGCAACTTTTTTGTTTAATAATTAAATCTTAATTTTTTTCTTGCACTGCATATCACAATTAGTGATCTTCGTAGTTGTGTTTATGCACATGAAAGAATTTTACTTAATAAGGACATTTTCTTTAATTAAATGTGACTGAGAAGAAAATATCAAAAGCTGATGGTCCAAGGCATGGTTTCACTTTTGATTTATTATAGATACATCCAGTAAAAATTATTATTTGTTAAGTTTTTTAAAAGGTTTCTTAAATGTTAGAGAAGTATTTTTATATAATACAATTAGTTTTCATCTCTGACTAAGGCCTCTTACTGTACTAAACAGAGAATAAATTGTACACAGCCAAATTGTCTCAACCTCTTAGTATTCCAGATAAAAAGATTACAGATAGTGCTAGTGTGATACCTCACTGATACCTACTTCCAAATATAGAGAAATGTTACCACTATTGTTTAATTGAACCTGTGAGTAAGCTGTGAGACAACTGAATATGCCTAGAACACTCTTGCCCCAATACTGGCATGGCTAATATCTTCACCCACTGAAGTTTGACGCAGTTGTCACTAAGACTTAACCTGATGATTCTTTCAAAAATCGCAATCATATGTATATACACCTTCCTGATCTCTCTTATTAGCCTCTAGTTTTCCCTTTTCCATTGGTACCTAGAAACATGTACTTCACATATATTATTTATTAGAGTTTATTGTGTGTCGCCTGTCCTTTTTAGAATGAAGTGCCATGAGTGTTAAGGTCTCATTTTGTTTGCTGATATACCTTCAGGCACCTAGAATCATGTCTGGCACAGAGTAGGTACTTAATGAATGTTATTAAATAAACATTAACTGTGCTTAATACTCAGCAATTGATTTCGCTTTATAAATATACAGGGTGAGGCAAAAGTAAGTGAATTGTTTCATGTGAGTACATGAAACAATTTATTCTTGAGTTTTTTATTAATTATTATATTGCTTTCCATACAAACAACTATAAACCTACTTTTGCCTCATCCTGAATATATCTTCTAATACGTATGAAACTTATACAAGGATTGTTATGAATCTGTGAAATAAACATTTCTTAAGTGTAAAGAAGGTTTTGGGTAGTGAGCCACTGTTCAGCAACAGACTATGAAAGCAATTGAAACAGAGACATTTATCACTCAGTTTATTGCTGGCTGATCCTGAAGGAAGAACACAAGGGGCTACACAGGCAGGTGAAGGCGGAGTGCAGACAGAGCAAGAAAGGACCCTAGGCCCGTGCCTTAATTAAGGTAGAATGCTTAGGGGTTACTGGGCGCATGCCTTTATTAAGGTGGAGTGCCTAGGAGTTACTGGGATAAGGCCAGACTGGTCAATTCAAGCTAAAACAACAGGATTTGTGTAAGCCCCACAGGGGTCTCATTTAAGGGACAGTATAAGGCACACGGGCACTGAGCACAAGGACAACTAAAGAAGCATTTTCAGGAACTCACATGTGCTTGTCACTCTGTGGGCAGCTCTCTAGGGCATACTCTCGCATGAGGGCACTTACATCAGTTTAAGTCCCCTTCAGGGTACTTGGTCCAACAAATAATTGGAAGCTGAGACAAGTAGCTGAGCTGAAATCTTAACAAGGGTATTTTATTCATTTTTGTTTTATTTTAATTATTAATTGCAGAGATCCTTGAAGAAATGATATATTCCAGATTTGGCAAAGACAATGCACAAGATGAGTCTGGGATAGCCTTTCTCAGAAAGTAAGAAATTAATAAAATACAAATTGGGTGATATCTAAATGATAAACAAGGTCTATCCAGAAAAAGTCCAGCCATTGTTCATATAACAATGGTTTGTGTGACATCAATGTAACCTGGCAGCCAAGGAGAGTGGACTGGAATGTGCATGTGTAAACAATAATGACTTCACTGTGCTAATCAGTGGGGGCAGTCAACTGTTGAGTATGTGTGCTGTGTGGCCATCACATTCAAAATGACCATAATGAATTTGCATCCAATTTTGGGTTAACCTTGAATATTCCCCTGTGGAAACTATTCGGATAATTCAGGAGGCTTTCAGGGGTGATGTAATGAGTGCAGGGCAAATAAAAGTGTGGCACAAATACTACAAAATGATTGAGAATCTGTCGAAAGTGACCCACAGTCTGAAAGGCCTGCAACAAGCAGAACACCTGAGAATGTTGAACTCAGCCCCTCTACAGCCCAGTTTGGCACCATACAACCTCTGGCTTTTCCCAAAGCTAAAATCACCTTTGAAATGGAAGAGATTTCAATGAGATTCAGGAAAATACAACACGGTAGCTGATGGCAATTCAAGGGATTTTGTAGAGTGTTTTGAACAGTGGAAGAGACACTGGGAGACCTCTGTGAGGTCCCAAGGTGCCTACTTTGAAGGGGACCAAGGCATCATTGTGCTATGTACGTTTCTTGTATCTTGTAACTTCTTCAATAAATGTCTCTATTTTTCATAGTGTGTGGCTGGATACTTTCTGGGCAGACCTTGTATAATCCAGTTTTTCAGGGGCTCCTATGATGTTAGGATAGAATAATTTGAGAATTCAACAAGAATACTGAATCTCATTTCCAGTTTCAGCTCTGATACAAAGGATTTGGTTGTCATCAACCTCCTTCTTACAAGAAAAGCTGTACAAACTGAAAAGCAATGATGCTTTTGTCCTATTTTTACGGAGCAGACTGGGGCCAATCCACATGTCACCCTGGCGTGAGACCAAACAATTAATGCTGGAAGGAGCACGTCTTTATTTGCAATATTCCCACCTTGGGGGAGCCTAGAGCATTCATGCTTTGAGCCTAGCTTTCCCATGAGACCCAGCACTTCCCTTACTCCCTACTGGGCTATGAGCCAAAAACATCCCCAGTAGTTTCCCATATTCTTATCTGGTCTTAATCCACCTGCATAAATAGTTCTCCAGTCCCTCCGGGAGGTACCAAAGTCTCCATCATCACATAGCAGCTGTCTCCTTTAGGATCTGGGGTATGTGGTCATCAGCCTCTGTATAATAGTCTAGAAAAGGCACAAGTCCTGAAAGTCCAGGTAAAATCCAGGTATAGCAAGACAGGATCTTGCAAGGAAGTCCTTTACCACTCTGGAGTCAACTGGAACAGATATGATCACAGCAGCAGCAGCATCTCCAGCTGCATAGCCTCCATCCTCACTATAAACTACACAGCTGCTGCCTTACTCCTCCCTTCCAAGCCACATGGCAAAAATCCCCTACTACAGACAGCATGTCTCCTCCCCCACTACTACTCCATGCATGGCAAAGAGTGCAAATGGCGGCCATGCTTGAGTTTAAACCTCACCCTGCACCTCCTCCATAAGCCCATTTCCAACTCCTCCCACAGTGGGCTACATCTGTCATTTCCCCATATCTTCTGGCTTTCTCTAGCTACCATTGTTAGTCCTGGAGGGCGTGGCCCCATGACACAGAGTGACTGCCCTCTGCTTCTGGATCCAACACCAGAGCCACCACCTAGCTTAAGGCATGCACTGTAAGCTCCCAGGTTAAGTCACAAGCCAGGATACATTAAAGAAACCATGCTTATCTCCCTAGCAGCACAGCTTTTCAACACAACTATGAAGCTAGCCAAGATGCCAAAGCTATGTGAAGTCTCCCAATCGCTGTGTGCTTGGCTTTCCCATCCCCCAAGCCATGGCTGGAGGCTTTTTTCCTGAGCCCCATTCTATACCTGATATCACTATCAGAGAACTGAGGTTTCAAAGCAAACTACCACCTATTCCTGCAGTGACAGAAGAATCTAGAGAGGCACCGCCTTTACCTGTGGAAAAGTCTTTGGAGCATTATGTGATAGGAACATTTAAGTTCAGTAATTTTTGACACATTGCTGTAATCTGAGTGTGTAGACCTGTGAGAGAATGGAAAGTTGGTGGTCACAGTCGTAGGAAGGACATTTTATAGATAATACCTTCAGGCAGTCCACCAGCTTCTTCGGGTGAACACCTGAGAAAAGTTCCCTCCTGGTTCTGGACAGTGAAGTTAGGGTAGTCATTGTGAACTATGCCCAGAACCTTCTCTAAAACAAAGACATACTTCCTAGGAGAAAATGCATTACCAGAGCTTTATTCCGGCTGGGGAAGGACATTCCTCCCATCTCAGTCCTTTCTACTCTTCATGTCTCATATAAACAGAAAAAAATATATAATACACTGGGTCAAGGCTTCAGTAAAATGAATTGGAAATGAGAGTTCAGTCAAGGAAGAGAGCATAGAGCAGAAGTGAAAATGAGCTCCTGGAGAAACTCTTATGAAGACAGCCCCAAGATCGTGTCTATGAAAAGACTGAGATACAACCAGAAGATTATAGAGTTCTCCACCTTCCTAACATCTAACCAGCAGCAACAGGGCTCCAGCATAATAACAGTGGGTCACAGCTAGAAGGGCCACAAGACACACACTGTCTCTCAGCAGAAGTGAGTGGGAAAGCCCAAAGGTAAGAGCGACAACATGTGTTAGGACTCCAGAGCAGTTTGAAAACTTCAGCCCCTATAGCTGCATTAAACGTTGAATTACATATTATTTCAACATTTCTTATGGGGGGGCAGCACCTTATCCAGAGAGGGCATTACACCAGCAAAAATAACGTAGAGTGAAATAGTGTTGAAGGAAAACACACACACACACACACACACACACACACACACACACACCCTGGAATCCCATATCTAGCAAAATTATCTTCAAAATTAAAGGAGAAATAAATGTTTTCTTTTCAGCCAAAATGTGAGGGAATTCATTACCAGCAGACATGCCCTGTAAGAAATGTAAACATAATACTTAATTCAAAAAAGAAACATATAAAATCCATAAATTCAAAGTGTTACCCTCTCCCAAATGCATATACCAACACATGGCTCTCCACCGAATATTGCCAGGGCATGAACTCATTACTTTGAAAACTAAAAAATAAAAGAAATCAGTCAATCATTTCTACTACTTTTCCTGAACAAATTATATTTCGAGATAAGAAATAGCTGATGTGTAAAAATTCTCTAAAGAAATATTCCAGCTAATAAATGCAAAACCCCTGACAGAATTATAAACTTCTCATTTGTACCTCATAAAATAATGAAATTTAACTATGATGATCCACTAAAACCACTGAAGAAAATTTGACAAGAAATGTTATAAAAGAGGGGTCACATTAGCATTGTCTGTATCCACTAATCAGCTGAAGCATCACAAAAAGTGAGACACCACGTATCAAGAGATTTTTGATATGATGTTCTGTTAAACACTATTATCCTCCCCCCCAAAATGAATCTAAATCTAATTAAACTTCAAGTATGTTAAGATATATGGGTGATAAAGGTTAAGATAAATGATATCAGTGGAAGCAACAAGTCAAATTTAGACATCCTTTAAGGACAGACGACCTGATTTCTTTAAGAAATCAGTGATGTGAACAAGCAATAGTAGAATAAAGCAACGTATGGACCTTATTGGGATCTTGATTTTAGCAAACGAACTCTAAAGAACATCTTAGAGACAGTTAGGTCCATGTAATTGTCAGTGGTTTTTAATGAAATTTTAAACATTAACTTTGAATAATAATGCTATGTATTTTGGAAAAAAGATTCTTATTAGCTACATGCACATTCTGAGCAAGTTAGGAGAGAAATGATATAATATGTGGGATTTTCGTTAAATGCTTTAGCTTAAGAAAAGAAAGTGAGGTGGTCAATGAGACATTTACAAATGCTGATCATTGTTGAAGCCGGATAATTAATATGCATGAAGATTTGCCTTTTATTTCATTTATAGGTATGTTGGAAAACATACAAAATAAATAAGGTTTTCAAAAAATTTTTCAGTATAAGAAACTAGGGGTAAAAGCTTAATTGGCCAATATACAACTCACATATGTAGGCAAAGGCTGCCTTATAGCACTGAGAAACCTTAAGGTGAAGTGAGCAATTCCACATTTCAGTAACATAGTAAAAGTTAATCAAATCAACTTTTGATTGAGTAAAAACTTTATGAAAGTTATATGTGGAACTCACCAAAAGAAAAATTTTCATTCTTTAGTGTCTTTCTTGGAGAAAAATTCTAGCTCAATGAGAGATCATCAACTGAAGGATGCGATGCCTCTTTTGATTTTTATTCAAAATGATAAGAACTACCTGGCATATAACTGAGGAGAAATGTCTCAGGAGGCTTCTAACACCCAGAGGAAGACAAGAGAAGCTATATAGAACTTGATTCAAAGAGGCAACGTTCATCGTAAGTTTTTAAAAAAAAGTTTCCTTTTAATTTTCTTAAATAACATATCACTTTCTATAACATCACTAGTAGAAACACATTTTAATGAGTCAGATTTAAAAAGAAATCTAAAAGCAACTATGAGCTTCTGTCCCCAGGAAATGAAGAAACCCAAGACACATCCAATTTGGGGGATTCTGGGTCATTCCAAAGTATTCAGAGAATGTAGCTGGACATTCTTGTGATGGCAAAGTCATGAAGATGTGACTCAGGGAAAAAAATAATTGAGGAAAGTTATAAAGTACTACTCCAATGAAAGTCCCAGAATGTCATATTGTGGAAGTCAAGAAGAAAATTTTTTTAATTACCTTTTTATAAGTTTTTCAATTAATAGTGAGGAAGGCAGCAACTCTAATACAACTAGAATCTATGATTATTTTAAAAAGCTAGATCTAGACCTATGTGTAGACATTAATACAGATATAGTTAATCCTTTATGTACATGGAAAAATATGGCTTTCTAAAATAAATGGCATGATTACAGGGTAATTTAATATTTTAAATATTAAAGTTGTTCCCCCCCCACCCATGGCATTAACTGTTAGATAAAACTGTGCCCAGTACACCTATTCCTCTTAGATTATTTTTAATAGTGGAAAGTCTCAACATGTTTACAGGTTTAAGACTGGGCTGAATAATCAATCTACTTCTCTGTGCCTACAGTGCAGCTAAAATGCTCACTTAGCAAAGGTTTAAAAAACTGTTTCAATAAAATGTAAGGACCATTTTGATGGGGCCCATACAGGAGAGGCAAAATAAAAAGGAGCCATGAACGTGCTCCTGTAGCGTTCCTCATCCACTCACCTGGTCCTCCCTCGTGATGAGCAGATCCTCATAACGTCTTTATCCTGATGAAATCTCCTGGCAGTGGAATCACAGAAGAGAACATTTCGTCTCAGAGATTAGAAACAGAACAGAAAGATTTTTGCTCATGCCCATAATATTTTCATTCCAGACGAAAACATTCGATGTTATTTATTTAATAAATCATGTCCTGCTTCATTCCACAAACTACTGAGGCAGCATATTAGCCATCCCCTATTTGAGAAAATCCTCTAAAAAATGGCTCCGTTTTGAAGAGTAAAGAGCAAAACAACTAGAGGGAACTTTTACAAGGTCAAAAACAAAATCAGAGATGAGCCAAGTAATATGCAGAGGTTTTCAGTGTTATTATTTTATTCTAATTCTGAATATTTTTATTGAAATGGCTCTAAGTAAATTCATTGTTTCTTTCTGCCTCTTTGAAAATATTTTGCAAGCTAGAATTTGAGCCCTGAGATATTTCTTATAAAAGTTGAGTGTTTCATATTTTGAAGTGCCTGGAGTAATTAGATATATATTAATTGAATAAGATATAAATCATGTTCTTCAAATGTCATTTTTAGATTAAAAATTGAATGATAGTTTGAGGATCTTATTTAAGTAAGATTAAATTCTGTTAAAAAAGAATAATTAAATGTACAAATAAGTACTCAAAAAGTACTTTAAATACAATATTTTTCTTATAGAGAGGTATGTACACAAATGTACTTTCATTTATTACTCCCTTCTTTCATTCCTTTTTTCTTTCCTCCTATCAGCCAATTATCATAGTTGGCACATTATTTAAATGTGTTGAACAGTACTGAACAGAAATTATCAATAATGAAAAAGAGCAGTATAGATAAATACACAGTCAGTTCCAAATCATCGCCTAACTGAAGCCCCATTGGCTATGCCCGCCCTGCCATCCGAACCTAAGTTCCTTGTCATTTAACCTGCTCAGCCTCCCACAGGGAAGCCCAAACTCCAGCTCATGGCCTCGGGTTTTCCATTTCCCTCGTTGTTGGCCTCTATAGAGCTCTCTTGTTTTTCAGTAACTCAGCTCTGAATTTTGAACAATTTTGTTACATTTAAACCAACATTTTGTTTGTTTTATGTTACATAGCATGTCAATTAATTTTGTAATTTGAAGTATTTCTGGTTTCTCAGGCAAGCACTGTTTTCATAACTCATTAAGGCCACTCTATAAAGAAAAGTTTAGATGTAATTCTTCCCACATGAATGTCATAACTACCCGATCAACCTATGAACTATAGATCTGTATAGTCTCTGTATCATAGTCTATAAAGGCGTGCATCTATAAACCCAAAGACTGACCTGAGAAGTCCATCTCAAATACTCATCTGAAAAAGTTACCATTCCTTCCTACTAGAAAATTAAAAGAGAACAAGCTTTAGAAAATAGACAGGTTAGTCTTTCTTTTCTATACTTTCAAACTGCAGCTGTAAACTGCAGTTTACAAACTCCAGGTTAAAGAAAGCTGACAATGGCCAACGGCAGGAAAGTAAGGAGCTCAGGCATGACCTGACTCTTCCTTGGGGATCCATTTGTAAAAAGATGAAGCCGAAATGTCCGGGAGTCTAAACCTCTTCCTTATGAAGAGGTAAGGAAGGAATTTATTTGTTTAGTTTTCTGATTATGTCAGTATTTAATTTCTTTATATTATCATGTGATACTTAGTTAAACTTGTTTGGAAGTGACAGCCTCTCTTGGCCTTGCTGAAAGGCAGGAAAAAAAGAAAAAAGAATCATGCTCCTTAAAGTGAAATAATTCTGGGAACCTCCCTGAACAGGCTGACACCCCTGGTGAGCTGGCCTGACCCACGGAGAGTCTTCTCAAGCTGTTACATGTAAGACTGCATTTAACATCACTTAAAGGGCCTCCCCTGCATTTCCCATGGCAGTTTTTCCCAAACTTTTCCTCTTTTCTAAGGATTCCCCACCACCATCGAATCATCAACAACTTACTGAGAAGCTTTTGGGAATACTGTTGAAACACAATTAGATTCTTAACTACATAATTTTAAAATTTCTCTGTGTCACTATCATTTCCCTTTGTCCCAGAGATCTAGAAAGAAGCTGTCACTCCCAGTGGTTCCAGGGTACTCTCCACCACAATGTTCTATTAACTATGTGGTGTGGCCACCAAGGTCAAAATCAAGTTTATATCTTATTGTAATAGGAACTCTGTATGCATAGGTGTTGGGCAGTGTGAGAGGTTAAAAGGCAAGGCCTCATCCTCTGTAGTTCATGGACAATTATAAGGTTCCACGACTCATAGACCAGGTTTAGAAAAGCTCTATGTGACACTCATATGAGGTTGAATAAGCACAAAAGGGGAGCTCATTAAGTGTCCCTAGAACTTGGAAATAAGCTAACCTTATTAAACTGGCCACAGTTAGGATACAGTACATGAGAACTACTGTCCGCCAACACCATCTCAAAAAATAAAAAGTAAAGAATGTCTCAAAGAGCCAATACAGTAAGGCAGGGTCTGCAAATCTAGTCAACACCTCACAACATACAAAGTCAAGCTCTAAAATACTTTGTGGTATTCAGGAAATAAAATATGAGCCTTAGAAGGACGGTCTGTTTGAAGTTCACAGCTCATTCCCCTGCCCTGCCTACTCCTTCATGCCTCCCCCAAACCATTCTGTACACAGAAAATAAAAGGTCGTAAGTATGCTTTCTCTTCTTCTTGATTAAGTTCTTTCAGGATCCCTAGCCTCCTCTGCCTCTCCTTTAATTGTTTTCTCACCATTCCCCTCAGTCCCTGTGCCATTCCTTTCTTCCAGCTTGTATCTTCCTAGAACACCCAATTGCTGCCAGAGCTCCACATTGCTTGCTTTGTAGTCCTGCCCACTCCCCTTCTCTAACTCCCTGCACTGATATAAAAGTACAACAAACTTACTATTTAAAAAAAGGCAATTTCAAAAAGTAGCTCCAGAAAGAAAATTGTCAGTGTTTCCAAGTCTGTCCATAAAGATACTTTCTTGATCGTGCCCATGGGTTCCTAAGAACATCCAAGTGCAAGTGGACGTGACATCCACCTCTGACATGCTCCTAACAATCCAGAGTAGAATTAGATTTCTGGTATGGACTTTCCACTAGGTGGATTTGGATCCTTTCCTGAAGAGGTGGTATAAGTACGAAGACTTCTTGTCAGTTCTTTATCACGAGAAGTATAGTTTATACATCTGTCTTTCGTGAGTTTTGTTTTAATGTGTCATCTTTAGTTTCTGACTCAGTCTGAGTGTGACTCTAGACCACCATGCCAAAAGTTGAGAGTTGGTAAATACTAAGCTATGGCAACATAAAAAGGGCCTGCCCGGGAAGCTTATTAGGCTCCATCTTTGACATTCACAGTCAATGTCACAGTCACACTTACATGCATGAATGTTCACATAGTAACTAAGGTTCTTCATGGTGAAGTACAGAGGGTACAATAAATGACAAATTAGCATCTACTATGAAAAACTCACAATTGTAACATAACTTGAATATATAATAAAAATAGGAGGAAGAGAAGGAAATCTTCAATGGATTGATGTTTCTGAGGAAATAAGTGGAGATATAACCTGACCATTCATCAACAACTTCAAATATAAAATACATATAAGAAGTCAAATGTATCAGTGCTACCTGACAATTCTATGCTGAAATGAAGTTTCCTGCTATATAGAAATATTACTACATCTATTATGCTCACGCCTTCATAGAGCTCAGATACTTGATTCAAGGGATAGGCAGTATTTATCAACAGTTTTGACAGTAGGAGATAACAGATATTAAGTGAATATTTACCTGAAATGAAATATAAAAGCATGTCTAGACATTTTTTCAGAGTAGCTCCTAGTTTCATATACAATGAAGTTGCCCTTGGCAACTCAAGGCAAGTTTGCTTATCTCCCTGGGTTTAGCATAAAGAATCTAATCAAGTCTTCAAATGAAATGTGTATTGTCTTGCTAAAAGTGCAAGATGTCCCTATCCTATTCTAATGCATCAGATCCAGTTGCCAAAGCTAAAACGTGGATCACAACGGTGACAGAAAAAGTACTGGAGTATTTTTTTTTCAGAGTTCTAAGTATTTTTAAAATTTGAATTATTATATGAGACTAATTTCTTCTTTTGACATTAACTATTTTACATTCCCATCAAAGTTGGTGTGACAACTGATGGCGACAATAGAACAGGGCACCCCAGGAGTGGATCTGTGTTATAATCAGCAAAATGAATTTCGTTCACAGTAATTTCACTGTCACCATGATTTTCGCGGCCTGTGATGCCGAAGGCTTCTGATGCCAGTAGTCCCACTAAGCTGTCAAAAAACCACTGTGCTCATTGTTCTTCTGCAAGAAGCAAATTTCTGTGAGACTCAGAAAACAAATGGAGAATTCCCAGACAAAGGTAAATAGCAAGCTATTGAAACTCTAAAGAAAACATTTAACATTAATTAAAAATGACATCATTTAAAGTAATGTAGAAGAAATGAATGAGAGATTTCATAAGCTCAACTGCAAAATAGCCAGTACATGCAGAAAAAAATAATGGTTGGAGAGGGTGTGATTTATAATGTTCGGTCCCTGTTATAATTTTCTTCTATTCATATTTTGTTCCATTTAAGCCCATAATAGACAAAAGTTTTCCTTGAGATTTGAAACTGGACTCAGATGAATTTTGACTCCCAAACACACCTGCTTAAAACCTTTGCATTCTCTTGGAGTTTTGGGTTAATTTTAGCATCATCATTTGTAAATAAACGTATGCTATAAGAAGTTTATATGTTCCCATTTTATGCAAATGTCATGCAAGTGAGGTATCCCTGTGTTCCAGTTCTATAAATGAGGTAATAAATTTTTAGTCAAACAATGTTGTTCCAAACTATGACTGTGCCTCAGAATCACCTAGGTAACCTTTGAAAAAGATAGCTTCTAGGTCCTCTTCCTAGAATAATTGAATGAAAATAACCTACAATGAGCAAACTAAAATTTATATTTCTCAAATGTCCCCATGGTAAATCCAATGTAGTTAGCCCTGGTCCAAACCTGTGTTTGAGACTTAGTGCTTAAGTTATAATTACAAAGAAAAAAGAAAAACTATGTTTTGCTAAGCATCGATATGAGGTACTGACTAGATGTTCTGTATGTTATCATTACGAATCGTCTTCACATGGACTTAATGAGGCTGACTAGTGCTCCTCAATATTTACATTCACCCAGAAACTCACCATGTAATCATCTCTAGAAATAGCATCTTTGCCACTGTAATTCAGTTCAGATAAGGTCATACTGGATTTGAGTGGGTCCTGAATCCGATCGCTGGGTTCATATAAGAAGAAGAGCAGACACACAGAGGAACAGAGAGAAGAACACCCGGTGAATATAGAGACAGAGACTGGAGTGATGCAGCTACAAGTCAGGGAAAGCCAAGGCTTGCCCAGCGCCACCAACATCTCGAAGGGGCAAAGAAGGATTTTTCCAGAGAGCCTTCAGAGGGAGCATGGCCCTGCCAACACTTTGATTTCAGACTTTTAGCTTCAGAAACTATGAGAGAATATTTCAGTTGTCTTAAGCCACCCAGTTTGTAGTTTGTTATGGAAGTTCTAGAAAGCTAATACAGACACAGAGGTTCAACTAGGTTCAGCCATCTACCTGTGTCATTTGGGGAGAAAATGACCAAACAGGACTCCATTGATTCCACAGCTCATGAACTTCTGGGACAACACTGGCCGAGATTTCCATAGACCAAGACTACAGCAACATTTGCTCAGAGTAGGGTACCAGATGACCCACACTAGAATCGCCTTTGTGACTTAAATATGCATTTCTTTGACCCCATCTAAAATTACTAACTTAAAAATCTTTGCAGGCTGGATTTAAGAACCTACTTTTAACAAAGATCTCAGAAAACTGTCATTCATCTTAAAGTTTGATAATATCAACCTAGAAATTAGTATCTCTAAAATGACATCCATTGCATTTTTATTAAAATATATTCTAAATGCATGAAACAAATAAAGTCACTGTGATATTGTTGTAGCAAATAACTTGATGAAGTCAACTTGTACTTTATTTAAAACCTTTTAAACATAAATCTGGGGTACTAAAGATGATGCACATGACTAGCATCCATACTATTCTCCCATGTACAAAGCACTTTCACATTCCCTGTGTCAGTTAATTCTCACACAAACCCTGAGGAAGAATGAGAAAGCATTAACATTATTTCTATTTTATAGGAGAGGAGGCTCAAACTAGAGATTTAGAGAAATTCACGAATTACTCTCCTGTGGCTCACTGTTAGAGCATTATAATTTTTCTGTCCTGACATCGCCAAAAAATTAGCAGGGAATTATGATGAAAAGAACATGGGTGGGAGAAGTGTGATCTCACTTTTTTACAGGAAAGCAGCGAGAAATATAACAATAAAAAGATATATTATTTTTAAAAGCCATGGAGAGGGCAATAACAAACAACTCCGAGAGAAGCCAGAGAAAAGAACTCTACATTAAAGAGGACCTCAGAGAGCCCTGGAAAGCATAAAAATTCAGACTCTCCAATACGAAAACTTTTCAAGAGAGCACATTCTAGGTAACTAATTAGTTTCTAAACTCTCCCATTATTTTTGGACCTTGTTATCTCAGAGACTCCAGATCTCTGTCGACAACATTAATGGTACTGAGAAGGATAACGGAACTAAGGAATACATATTTCCCATTTACATAACGCGGATGGGGGGAAGGGAAGTGACTACTTTTTACTGAAGTACCTGCCTATACTCAAAACTTTTCTCTGACAGAAGTACCTCTTTTATTTACTAACCTTGAAGTTTACTTACTGAACTGTAAGACACAGTTCCAAATATTTTCATTTTGATCACAATGCTTATTTAGTGGCAAGTGTGTGTGTGTATGGCTTGCCTTCTTCTTTAAGTACGCCTTAGCTGGTTAAAAGTTGTGTGTGTGTGTGTGTGTGTGCGCGCGCGTGCACATGTGTTTGGTTTTCCAAGTGCTCTCAGAAAGTGGAGAGTAGAAGGAAACATTCAAAGAAACAAATTATGTTACCAGAAAACACCTTAACTCAAAGGAGAAATAGAGAAAGAGGGGGAGAAATAAAAAATCATAGATGAAGAAATGGATCACAGCACAAATAGCCTGGCAAGGATCCATTTTAATTTGAATTAAAAATATATTTGGATTCTGTGTTATTTATGATCCAATAACAACACATTTTAAATCAAAAGCAAATTAACAATGAGGAATAACACACATGAGATTGTATTCATAATAAAATGAAAATAACATAGCTTTATTGGAAAATTGAATGATTATAAAGTTACTTAGGAATCAATATTGAAGGCAAGTTAAGATCCAAAAAAAATTACATACTGTAGAACTCAATATAATTGTTAGAATAGTTCATTCAAAATCAAGACTCTAGGCCATGAAGATCGCCTGACTTATCATTGTGTATGACTCTGAGCAGCATTTGACTAGGTTGAGCATTCACTGAGGCTTCCATGATACCTGTGATACAACGCCCAAACCAGCCACATCCTCCCTTATAAGCTCTAATTCTCGCTTTTTACTGGCTTTTTCCTCTTGAAAACTTGCAATATCAAGTACTCCAGAACTTGATTCCATGCCCTTTTTTATTTCTGTATTTGCACGCTCTCTCTGGGAAAGCGCATGTGATCCTGTTATTCCCAATGCCATCCATACCTTGATAACCCAGAAACGTAGGTCTTTAGTCTGGACGTCCCCTCTGAGTTCTGTGCTTGTATATCCAGCATGACGTTTCCACTTGGCTACCCCCAGCAGACTCTGCATTTTCCCCTACAGACTCAGTCCTGGGAGATTTCTCCAACATCGTCTGCCTCTGCCCCACCCTTGTGTATAATCACTCAGTTCATATTTAAAATGTGTTTCCTTAAGCACTTTAAGCTTATTCCTATTTTCTAGTGTTTTCATTTTCTGTGCCTTTTTTTTAGATCATTCCTTTCTCTGAACTCCATGATTCTCCCTCTTTATTATCCTTGGTCTACCTCAAATGTAACTTCCTTAGAAAGATCTCCAGCCTCCCTAGGTAACACCAGTCCCTTTTCATTACTCTCTTCTACATTAGATGATTTGATCTGTTACAGGTATTTGTCAATATCTGATATTACCTAATTTATTGTTCATTTCTCAACTTTTTTGTCTTCTTCTGCTAAAAATGAGTTCCTTGAGAACAAGGGCCCTGCCTTTTTCAGAGCTACTTCCCACTCCCGAATGCTGCACTTGGTACTTAACAGGTTCTCGGTATCTGCTGATTAAGTGATTCCAGAAAAAAACCACCACATTTAACAGTATGGGACCAACACATTTATACAAGCACAGACACTATTTATATTTTTATTGGCATAGCAGCAAATGTATAAATTCCTCTGGGGGAAAAATGCCATTTCTAGTATTTACTTCTGTTCTTACTATCCAAGAATTTGAATTGTTTCCATTTTTATTCCAGTGTTCAATTACATCAATTCTTATTGGGCTTCCATGTATGAAAATCTGGTACATTCTATGTTGTCCAGTGACTTCACCGTTACAAATGGAGATTGGTTTCTTACTGTACTATTTATGTGGCTTATGTAATATTTACTATAGTATGTATGTGGCTAGTAAAAATATTATTGCTTCTATAGTAATAACATTGAATTCTATTGTTTCTCATAAATAAGAAAAAGACTAGAGCTTACCTTATAGACAGTACTGTTAGTTCTTTTGTTTTTGTTTGTTTTGAGAGCAGAACAAGATGATGTAGGTCAAACGGCTTCATAAACTAAATGTTATATGAATGATAGTTTTCTAGCTGTAAGTGAAGATATTTTTATCAAAAACTTGCCCCTTTTTGTATGTTATTTTGCCAGCACGGATTTTCCATGCCATGTTAATTAATACTAATGGTAGAGGAAGAAATGAGTTCCCCAGTTCTTGATACATGCTCATTTCGGGCTCTCAGCCTGGAATCCTTCTGCCTCCTATCAACCCTTCTCCACCAGTTGCCCTTCGGGGAAGCCATCCCCAGGTTGGCCTGCTTTGCTTTGGACATGTACATGCTACTCTTCACATTCTTCTACTCCACTTGAGTGTATGCAACATACTGTTCGCTTCCATGGTAACTTTTAAAGCCAACACTTATACAGTACCTACTTTATGCCGTGCTCAGGTCTACACATTTCACACAATTAACATTAATTCATTTAATATTCAAAACACCCTATAAGGTAGATGCTCTCGGTTTGCCATTTTACAAATGAGGAGAGACTGAAGAAGAGTGAATGACAACGTTTCCAATATCACACATCTGGTACGTAGCAGAGGCAGGATAAGAGGTTGCTTTCGTACCTTCCCATCTCCTTGCTATAACTCAATAGAGCAATGAAATTTCACAAAAGACAAATGTGAGGCCACACTGCTAGACCCCTAAAACACAGTATGGTGGTGATGATATTCCAGTCTACACAGGTAAGGTGTTCATTAATTCTTTCCAGAAATGTTTGTGGAACCAGGCCAAGCGTTAGGCATTGTGCATGGCACTGATTATTCAAAGAAGAGTTAAAATAAATAATCAACTCAGTTAATTTGGTCAGAGGTAAAGAGGGTAGGGAGAGATACTTAGGGAAAAAGGAGAATCAGATCATATTGAAAAATGTATGTTTTTGCTATATTTAAGGTTTGTGTTTAAAAGGAAAATCAACATGTTTATACCTGGAGATCAACCATAATAAGAAGAGAATTTAAAACCAACACATTTATGAATAGCTTTCCGAGACAGAAGTAGTTCCACTGAAAGACATAGGTTAAAAGAAGGTTAAAAGGAAAGCTCAGCACAAAGAGTAACTTTTTCACAGTGCTATTCTAAACTGCAGTAAGCTACTTCATGCACAGTACATCCTTGTCACTGAAGGGTTAACCCTGAGAATGGGCAATTTACTACTCTGAGAAGTTACAGAAAGTCTTCCTCTCTTAGATTAAAAAGTTGAACTGCACTAAATATCATGTTAGTCATCTGAATCACATTTGAATCTAAATCAAAATGCACTGTGCTGTATGGAAGATGGAGAACAACAGGATATGCCATCAAAAACTATAAGCTCTGGAGTTCACTGACTCATGGATGCTGACAGGAAAGGAAAAAAAAAGAGAGGGAGAGAGAGAGACTCCTGCATTGGAAACACAGACATTATTACTCATTGCAAAAGCAGTAGTCAGAACTTCACGTGTGTTTGTGTCAATTCCCCAGGTCCCCCATGTCCCACAGGGGCAATGCCAAGGAGACGTGATGGATGTTTGTGTCACAGAGGAAGACCACTGAGCATGGGGAAATCGTCGCCATTGTGATAAAGGCAAGCCTACTCTTTTTCCGCAGGGAGACATTGCCACATCCCTCAGGGTTGCTGCTCCCTGAGAACACAACCCTGAGCGATGGCCCAGGTTGTCTGTAATGCCTTACATGCTTGGAATACCCAGAAGGAATGTACAGGGACATTCACTCAGGCCCATGAGACTGCCTCTCTCAACATGCATAAGCTGTAAAGCCACTGAAAATCTGAATTCCTTGGGCATGCCAGAGTCTCTGATTACTAAAGAAAGCAGATGACAAGGAGAAAATATTTCACTAATATAAGTCCTATATAAAACAATCCCCAAATAGTGATAGATGAGATTAAAAACAGTTTGCTTCTAAACATATTAAATCCAGATGGAAGTTACATATGTCATCAACCTTCTTGTTTATACGCCAAAAGAACTAACCTATTTTATAGAGGCTTATTTATAAGGTTTCTAATGGCAAGAAGCACCCATTTTTCAAGTTTAAAATTGCCCAAATCAGCTCTTTCCTATGCAGAAATTTTCATTAGATTTAAAAAAAT
The DNA here is from genome assembly GCA_004027735.1 of Carollia perspicillata. NCBI lineage: Eukaryota > Metazoa > Chordata > Mammalia > Chiroptera > Phyllostomidae > Carollia > Carollia perspicillata. The sequence continues at coordinate 7,003 of PVKM010002401.1, read as the reverse complement.
AATAAAGCAAAAAACTCACAGACTCTTACTGTTTTCAGGAAGATAAAAATGTGTCGAAACCACACAGGTAGATAAATCAACAGTGCCACCTAGTGGAATCATTTATTTATCCAACATAAAATTACGCTTGCTACAGCTCCATCCACTTTTTCCTTGTGCTTTTGGCAGCAAAGATGAGCTCTGTAAAGCCTAGTTTCATCAATCTGTTTTAAACAATTAAACTATCATTTTTTTCTACTTCCTACAAATTTACTTTTATGCATAAATTATGTACATCACAAAAGGGGAACAGTTTGTAAAATAGATCAATTTTAAGGGTTGCTGGCTGTAAGGATAAAATTAAGAAGCACACAGCTTTTGGAAAATTTTGTGAAGAAAGCAAAAGTTAGTGGGAGTTGAATTTTAAAGTCCAAATTATATAAGCACATTGTTAAAAAATCTAGATCACCTTGAAACTGACAAGTCATAGTGACTTAGTTAATTACTGTAATTATACATCAGGAAAAATTTTAGTGTCTTTCTGACTTTAAGTTATTCAAATTCAAGTTCTTAATAATACAAGTTATGACTAAGGAAAAGCTTTGAAAAAATAACATTTCACAACCTTTATAAATAGAATTGTCCATAACTTCAGGTGTTTTCCCATTAAAAATATACAAAATATGTTACATTTAAGACAATAGGTATCTTGTGAAAAGGTACTTCAGAGATGACAGAAATAAATAGCACTTTTAGAATAAGAATTTTCCAGCAGTTTCCTACATCTTGGTATCTAGATCACATTCCTCTGGAGAAATGGGAGGAAACATTGGAAGATTCACACAAATTGAAATGAATTTGAGACTTTTTCGGGTGATTCTGAAATCCCATTGTATTTTCCTTCAAATGAGGGCATATAAAATGGTAATTACCATCATGAATTTCAGAGTCATATTTGTAAGGGGCAATCATATGAAATGAAGGGTGTTTATCCTCCTTAAATTAAAAGAGGTTAAATATTGATGGTTTCATATGGCTCAAACTCATGTATTAAAATCTTTACTCTGGCCATGGCCAATGTGGTTGGACCATCATCCCATACACCAAAAGGTCACAGGTTCAAATCCTTGTCAGGGCACATACCTAGGTTGCAGGTTTGATTTCCACTGGGACAACTACAATAGGCAACTGATTGAGGTTTCTTTCTCTCTTTCTCTTTGTCTCTATCTCATTGTCTCTCTGTCTCTCTCTCTCTCTCCCTCCCTTTTTCCTTCCCTCCCTCCCTCCCTCTCTCTTTCTCTCTCTGGACATATCCTTCAATTCGAATTTTAAAAAAAACTTAAATTTAAATTAAAAAAAAAAAGCCCTGGTTGGTGTGGCTCAGGGACTGAGTGCCATCATGTGAAACAAAAGACCCCTGGTTGGATTCCCAGTCAGAGTACGTGCCTGGGTTGCAGGCCATGTTCCCATTGGGGGTGTGTGTGAGAGACAAACAATCAACATCTATGACACTGATGTTTCTCTCCCTTTCTCCTTCCCTTCCTCTGAAATAAATTTTTAAAAGGATTCTTTTCTTAAATATATATATACACATACAAATAAATAATAAATAAGTAAATAAAATCCTAACTTGGTGTGTCCCTCTATGACTTTCATTGGGCAAGTTACAGTACCTCAGTAAGCCTGGGTGTCCTTATGTTTTCAATGGGGATAACAATACATATCACAGTGGATGTTTGTGAGAAATCCATGATGCTTCAGGCAGCACTCAGTTAACTACCCTAGCCATTGTCAGCATGCAGAGAATGAATACTGTAGTGAATAGCTACTTTACAACATGTATTTTGGATACTATAAAAGGGAAAAACTTATTACCTGTCAACTATTAGAATACCTGAATCACAAAATAGAAAACCACTCTCTCTGCTTGCCTCATTGTCAGCTGCTTTCTGTTTCTTAAGAGTTTCTTCCTAGCATGTCTTCATACACTCATCTTCATCATTTAAATAACTGACCCTTTTAAATGGATTTGCCCAGCAACTCAGATAAGACACAATTAAATGTTTTTATGAGCGCCCCCAAAGGATGAGCTACTGTTTGGTAGGTAGTTTCTGTTGCTTTAGTATTCTTCGACTCAGACCTGAGTAAGATAATAGGTTATGTTAAATCTCACTTCCTCCTTCAGCACTCCCAGACTGTGATAAGCTTTTCTCCTGTCCAAATATCTTAGGATCTTCTCTGTATTTGTGATCCTCAGATAAAGTACAGGGAATACAATTGCTACTGAGTCCTACTATGCTTATGTACTTTCCTCCAATATTACTCAACATTTTCACAGGTTTGTACTGAGGTCAAGGGTCCAGTTCTTTTTTTTTTTTTTTTAAGTATATGTTATTGATTATGCTGTTGCAGTTGCCCTAATTTCCTCCATCTCCCCTGCTCTGCCCAGTACCCACCTTCCCTCTGGCCATCGCCCCACTTAGTTCCTGTCAATGGTTGTGTGTGTAGTAAGTTCTTTGGCTTCTCCATTCCCCATACTATTCTTAACACTCTCCTGTCTATTTTGTTCCTACCAATCATGCTAATCCCTATATCCTTTCCCCCATTCACACCTTCCCCCTCCCAGCTGGTAACCCTCCAAATGATCTCCATTTCTGTGATTCTGGTCCTGTCTGCTTCGTTTGTTTGTTTCTTTCTTTCTTTCTTTTTTTTTAAGATTCGGTTGTTGAGAGTTTTGAATTTGTCTTTTTAACATTCATGGCTTTGATCATCTTCTTTTTCTTAGTTAAGTTCTTCTAACATTTCATGTAATAATGGCTTGGTGATGATGAACTCCTTTAGCTCTTTACCTTGTCTGGGAAGCATTTTATCTGCCCTTCCATTCTAAATGAGAGTTTTGCTGGATAGAGTAATCTAGGTTGTAGGTTCTTGCTTTTCATCACTTCGAATACTTCCTGCTAGTCCTTTCTTGCCTGCAAAGTTTCTTTTGAGAAATCAGCTGATAGTCTTATGGGAACTCCTTTGTAGGTATCTCTACGCTTTTTCTCTTGCTGCTTTTAAGATTCTCTATCTTTAAACTTTAGCATTTTAATTATGATGTGTCTTGGTGTGACCCTCTTTGGGTCCAACTTGTTTGGGACTCTCTGAGCTTCCTGGACTTATATGTCTATTTCCTTAGCCAAATTAGGGAAGTTTTCTTTCATTATTTTTTCAAATAAGTTTTCAATTTCTTGCCCTTCTTCTCACTCTGGCACCCCTATGATTCAGATATTGGCACTTTTGGAGATGCCCCAGAGGTTCCTAAGCCTCTCATTTTTTTTGAGTTCTTGTTTCTTCTTTCTGTTCTGGTTGCATATTTATTTCTTCCTTATGTTACAAATTGTTGATTTGAGTCCCAGTTTCCTTCCTTCATTGTTGGTTCCCTATGGATTTTTATTTCATTTAATGTGACCTTTACTTCTCCCTTTGTTTTCACTATACTCAATGAGTTCTCTGAGCATCCTGATCACCAGTGTTTTGAACTCTGCATCTGATAGGTTGGCTATCCCTGTTTTGGTTAGTTCTTTTTCTGAGTTTTTTTCCTGTTTTCTGTTGAGCCATATTTCTTGGTCTGCTCAATTTGGCAGCCTCCCTGTGTTTGTTTGTGTGGATTACATAGAGCTGCTTTGACTCCCTCCCTTAGTGTACCTGTTAAATTGTATGGGGCAGAGCCTTAGGTATTCGCCAGGGTGGGAAGACCTGCTTCACTGCTATGTGGCTATGTAGGGGAGGGCTCAGAGAGGGGACAATGCTGCTGCCTGGCTTCTGGAGGTTTGTCCAGCACTAACCCTGTTTCCAGTCACTTCATCCACTTTCCATGTGTGATTGGTGCTCTTCCAGCTGCTGCCCTATCAGTGAAACCCAAAGTGGGGGGATTTGCATATATTCTAAGTCTGTGCAGGCCCTTTAAGTGACAAAAATCTGGCAGTTTTTTCCACCACCCCAGTCCCCCCTGGTTTCTACAGCCAGATGGAATGGGGAGTTATCTTCCAGGTGCCGGCACCCTGGGCTGTGAGTCTTGCCTGGGGCTGGGATTGCTGCCTCCTAAGGTATCCCTCCTGATTTTTATCCACCACATATGAATGAGGCACCATCCATTCCACTGCTGGCATGGCCTCTTCACGCCACACTGTGTCTCTGGCCATCTTCACAACTACGTACCTCCTGCCCTCTGGATGAATGCAGCATTGGAATTCCATATAGCTTGATATTCTAACAGTTCTGTTATTTGTTTTGAGATCTGGTTGTAATTCCTTCTATGGTTGTGTGAGGAGGTGAAGCATTTCTGCCTATGCCTCTATCTTGGCTGGGGCCCTAGTGCTATCATCTATGAATTATCATTTATTATTGTTATTGAAAAAGGGTTATTATCCAGCTGTTGTGAAGGAAGCAAGACTGTTCTGAGTTTTAAGCATTGAGAAGTCTGGTGAGACAGTAATTCAAAGCATTATTTTATTCATTCTAAAAATAATGATAAAGCTCTTCTCACCATCAGACTCTGTGACTTGTAAAAGCTGACAGTTTCTCTCCCCATGGAATTTGCTGTCTCTGAGCCTTATTTATGTGCCCCATGAATAAATGGACACCAGGAAAGAAGAGGGTCACTGTGTAGGGATGTCCCGTGGACCTGGAGAGCATCCTCATGGCGTGGTGTGGAGGTTCACAGAGGCCTCCTTGGCTTGTCCAGTGCGCAGACAAGGGCACTGTGCCGCCAGCACAGTCCCAGGAGGAGGGTTCACCATATGCCATACTGTTGCTGCTCCAACTTCACGGTTAACTAGGGGCCAATGAATTTTTTCTATGTTAACAAAATATGTAAGTGCATCATCTTTAATTTGCCTTAAGTGATATATTAGATGATTTTAATAGAACTATTAAACTGTTCTTCATATTGGAAAATTATTAAACTATTGAGAAAATAAATGGGCCTTGACTTAGGAAATATGTATTCTTGATGTGACCTTGTCATCCCGAAGAATATGACCTTGTTTTAGTCATTCTTCCTCTCCAGGGCCTGGGTTGGTACCATTTAACGAGGTGGGTTGACTGCATAATTTTTTAGCATCTTTTATATTTAATGTTTTTGAATTTGGTGATGATCCCATGTGGCAGAAGAAAATAAGAAGTACAAATGACAGTAAGCAAGAGACAGATTTAGAATCCAGAACTCTGATTATCTAGTCAATTTTTAATTTCCACAAAATACATTATAGTATAATATGGATTATAAATTTGGGGAAAAGAACCAAAAGCATTTTGAACGGTTCTGCTTTGATGAATGAGGGAGCAATTGTGAATGCCAGTTTTAATAAACTGGAAAACCAGGGAGAAGAAATTAATCTTGCTTGCTTCCTAGCTTTTGTTTCCATTAAACAGCTGAAGTGAATCATTTGTGTAATTATAAATGGTTACTATTTATAGAGCAACACACTAGAAGTATTGTTCTTTACTTGTTTTAACCGTTTTTTTCCCCAAATAGTTGCGCTACATGTAAACTGTTTCAGACAATAAAGTGATTATCAATATGCTCTTATCGTCATAGTACCTAGAAAAGTATAGGTAATTAAACATGTTTGCTGAATTTAACTGTTAGTTTGCACACACTGGGGCACTTCTGTACGTTTCTTCTGTTTTATCCTCAGACACCCACATTATAATGGGACTGTGACTCCTGTTGTAAAATAAAAAGATTGAGGTTCATATAGAAAGAACTTTAAACTATATCTTCTACAGAATTGAAACTATTATGTATTATATGTAGAACAAATAAAAACACATAGCAATCATGAATAAATTTCAGACAAATTAAGTATGACCTTCAAAATGAGAAATGGATTAGGGCTTAGGGCAAACCCTAAAATTACAGAGTTCAGTTCAGTACTTTCTTATTTTGTTTTAGTGTTTTTTTTTTTTAACATAGGTGTAAGGTAGTCTAGGTATTAAGGAAGAAAAAGTAAATTCCTCTATCTTTTAACCAGAGAGAAGCCTTATTAAGTGGTTAGATATAAATGAAATACAAAGAATAATAACAAATTAGAGGAAGTCCCTGGGTTTTGCATAAGAGCACGAACAACAGCACTCACATGTGTAGTACATTCATTGGAATCCTTATCTTTTCCCAGTTTCTCAGATAAAGAAACTGCCGCAGAAATTTAAAAGGAGAAGGAACTAGCTGGCCCCAGTCTCATGAGCGCCCTGACAGACCAAGCGTGCACCCATGCTGTGAGCTCAGTGCCGAGGTGCTCATGGGCTCATTGGTTCGCTGCCAACAGAAGATAACTTGAAATCACCACAGACTGGCTGCGGGAGGTAAAGTCATTTGGAAGACAAACAGAACAGCCTCATTTCATGCAAAAGTATCTTCAACACCGCCTTGACCACTTGAAATTATATCACCGGAAAACATACTATGAATCACAATAGTGAGAATTTCTTTAAAAGGGTGAATTGTCTTTATATTGCTTTGATTACCTCAATAAATAAAGAGTGAATTCAGTTCATTGTCACTGTCAACAGCTTTACATTTAACCTTCCAGTTTAGGATCTCTACAGACCTTTACAGTATACAATATATACTATTGTATATTGTATATTGTATTGTATTGTATACTATACAATATACAATGTATAGTATTGTATACTATACAATATACAATGTACAATATACTATTGTACAATATAGACCTTTACAATATCAATAGTATATTGATTTCAAACCGATATAAAATACCAGTCCTTACAAACAGATGAGGGACACAATTATTTCTATGTTTCACATCAAATAAATCTATAAAACTCCCCACTCTAAATCAGTTTTTTAAAAAATCTATTAAAAAGATATATTTTTTATTTTAAAACTATACCGATTATGGTACCTTGTTGCAGCCACTCTAGAAAACTAATGCAATAATCGTAACATATGCTGTATTTTTAAGTATTAAATTTTTTGATAACTCCTAATGCTAGAATGACTTTGTTAATTTCA